>OY282453.1:15821986-16004232 GCA_958295655.1 Palloptera scutellata
AATGAATTGAAATGAATTGAAATGAATTGAAATGAATTGAAATGAATTGAAATGAATTGAAATGAATTGAAATGAATTGAAATGAATTGAAATGAATTGAAATGAATTGAAATGAATTGAAATGAATTGAAATGAATTGAAATGAATTGAAATGAATTGAAATGAATTGAAATGAATTGAAATGAATTGAAATGAATTGAAATGAATTGAAATGAATTGAAATGAATTGAAATGAATTGAAATGAATTGAAATGAATTGAAATGAATTGAAATGAATTGAAATGAATTGAAATGAATTGAAATGAATTGAAATGAATTGAAATGAATTGAAATGAATTGAAATGAATTGAAATGAATTGAAATGAATTGAAATGAATTGAAATGAATTGAAATGAATTGAAATGAATTGAAATGAATTGAAATGAATTGAAATGAATTGAAATGAATTGAAATGAATTGAAATGAATTGAAATGAATTGAAATGAATTGAAATGAATTGAAATGAATTGAAATGAATTGAAATGAATTGAAATGAATTGAAATGAATTGAAATGAATTGAAATGAATTGAAATGAATTGAAATGAATTGAAATGAATTGAAATGAATTGAAATGAATTGAAATGAATTGAAATGAATTGAAATGAATTGAAATGAATTGAAATGAATTGAAATGAATTGAAATGAATTGAAATGAATTGAAATGAATTGAAATGAATTGAAATGCATTGAAATGCATTGAAATGAATTGAAATGAATTGAAATGAATTGAAATGGATTGAAATGAATTGAAATGGATTGAAATGAATTGAAATGAATTGAAATAAATTGAAATAAATTGAAATGAATTGAAATGAGTTGAAATGAATTGAAATGAATTGAAATGAATTGAAATGAATTGAAATGAATTGAAATGAATTGAAATGCATTGAAATGAATTGAAATGAATTGAAATGAATTGAAATGAATTGAAATGAATTGAAATGAATTGAAATGAATTGAAATGAATTGAAATGAGTTGAAATGAATTGAAATAAATTGAAATGAACTGAAATAAATTGAAATGAATTGAAATGAATTGAAATGAATTGAAATGAATTGAAATGAATTGAAATGAATTGAAATGAATTGAAATGAATTGAAATGAATTGAAATGAATTGAAATGAATTGAAATGAATTGAAATGAATTGAAATGAATTGAAATGAATTGAAATGAATTGAAATGAATTGAAATGAATTGAAATGAATTGAAATGAATTGAAATGAATTGAAATGAATTGAAATGAATTGAAATGAATTGAAATGAATTGAAATGAATTGAAATGAATTGAAATGAATTGAAATGAATTGAAATGAATTGAAATGAATTGAAATGAATTGAAATGAATTGAAATGAATTGAAATGAATTGAAATGAATTGAAATGAATTGAAATGAATTGAAATGAATTGAAATGAATTGAAATGAATTGAAATGAATTGAAATGAATTGAAATGAATTGAAATGAATTGAAATGAATTGAAATGAATTGAAATGAATTGAAATGAATTGAAATGAATTGAAATGAATTGAAATGAATTGAAATGAATTGAAATGAATTGAAATGAATTGAAATGAATTGAAATGAATTGAAATGAATTGAAATGAATTGAAATGAATTGAAATGAATTGAAATGAATTGAAATGAATTGAAATGAATTGAAATGAATTGAAATGAATTGAAATGAATTGAAATGAATTGAAATGAATTGAAATGAATTGAAATGAATTGAAATGAATTGAAATGAATTGAAATGAATTGAAATGAATTGAAATGAATTGAAATGAATTGAAATGAATTGAAATGAATTGAAATGAATTGAAATGAATTGAAATGAATTGAAATGAATTGAAATGAATTGAAATGAATTGAAATGAATTGAAATGAATTGAAATGAATTGAAATGAATTGAAATGAATTGAAATGAATTGAAATGAATTGAAATGAATTGAAATGAATTGAAATGAATTGAAATGAATTGAAATGAATTGAAATGAATTGAAATGAATTGAAATGAATTGAAATGAATTGAAATGAATTGAAATGAATTGAAATGAATTGAAATGAATTGAAATGAATTGAAATGAATTGAAATGAATTGAAATGAATTGAAATGAATTGAAATGAATTGAAATGAATTGAAATGAATTGAAATGAATTGAAATGAATTGAAATGAATTGAAATGAATTGAAATGAATTGAAATGAATTGAAATGAATTGAAATGAATTGAAATGAATTGAAATGAATTGAAATGAATTGAAATGAATTGAAATGAATTGAAATGAATTGAAATGAATTGAAATGAATTGAAATGAATTGAAATGAATTGAAATGAATTGAAATGAATTGAAATGAATTGAAATGAATTGAAATGAATTGAAATGAATTGAAATGAATTGAAATGAATTGAAATGAATTGAAATGAATTGAAATGAATTGAAATGAATTGAAATGAATTGAAATGAATTGAAATGAATTGAAATGAATTGAAATGAATTGAAATGAATTGAAATGATTTGAAATGAATTGAAATGAATTGAAATGAATTGAAATGAATTGAAATGAATTGAAATGAATTGAAATGAATTGAAATGAATTGAAATGAATTGAAATGAATTGAAATGAATTGAAATGAATTGAAATGAATTGAAATGAATTGAAATGAATTGAAATGAATTGAAATGAATTGAAATGAATTGAAATGAATTGAAATGAATTGAAATGAATTGAAATGAATTGAAATGAATTGAAATGAATTGAAATGAATTGAAATGAATTGAAATGAATTGAAATGAATTGAAATGAATTGAAATGAATTGAAATGAATTGAAATGAATTGAAATGAATTGAAATGAATTGAAATGAATTGAAATGAATTGAAATGAATTGAAATGAATTGAAATGAATTGAAATGAATTGAAATGAATTGAAATGAATTGAAATGAATTGAAATGAATTGAAATGAATTGAAATGAATTGAAATGAATTGAAATGAATTGAAATGAATTGAAATGAATTGAAATGAATTGAAATGAATTGAAATGAATTGAAATGAATTGAAATGAATTGAAATGAATTGAAATGAATTGAAATGAATTGAAATGAATTGAAATGAATTGAAATGAATTGAAATGAATTGAAATGAATTGAAATGAATTGAAATGAATTGAAATGAATTGAAATGAATTGAAATGAATTGAAATGAATTGAAATGAATTGAAATGAATTGAAATGAATTGAAATGAATTGAAATGAATTGAAATGAATTGAAATGAATTGAAATGAATTGAAATGAATTGAAATGAATTGAAATGAATTGAAATGAATTGAAATGAATTGAAATGAATTGAAATGAATTGAAATGAATTGAAATGAATTGAAATGAATTGAAATGAATTGAAATGAATTGAAATGAATTGAAATGAATTGAAATGAATTGAAATGAATTGAAATGAATTGAAATGAATTGAAATGAATTGAAATGAATTGAAATGAATTGAAATGAATTGAAATGAATTGAAATGAATTGAAATGAATTGAAATGAATTGAAATGAATTGAAATGAATTGAAATGAATTGAAATGAATTGAAATGAATTGAAATGAATTGAAATGAATTGAAATGAATTGAAATGAATTGAAATGAATTGAAATGAATTGAAATGAATTGAAATGAATTGAAATGAATTGAAATGAATTGAAATGAATTGAAATGAATTGAAATGAATTGAAATGAATTGAAATGAATTGAAATGAATTGAAATGAATTGAAATGAATTGAAATGAATTGAAATGAATTGAAATGAATTGAAATGAATTGAAATGAATTGAAATGAATTGAAATGAATTGAAATGTATTGAAATGAATTGAAATGAATTGAAATGAATTGAAATGAATTGAAATGAATTGAAATGAATTGAAATGAATTGAAATGAATTGAAATGAATTGAAATGAATTGAAATGAATTGAAATGAATTGAAATGAATTGAAATGAATTGAAATGAATTGAAATGAATTGAAATGAATTGAAATGAATTGAAATGAATTGAAATGAATTGAAATGAATTGAAATGAATTGAAATGAATTGAAATGAATTGAAATGAATTGAAATGAATTGAAATGAATTGAAATGAATTGAAATGAATTGAAATGAATTGAAATGAATTGAAATGAATTGAAATGAATTGAAATGAATTGAAATGAATTGAAATGAATTGAAATGAATTGAAATGAATTGAAATGAATTGAAATGAATTGAAATGAATTGAAATGAATTGAAATGAATTGAAATGAATTGAAATGAATTGAAATGAATTGAAATGAATTGAAATGAATTGAAATGAATTGAAATGAATTGAAATGAATTGAAATGAATTGAAATGAATTGAAATGAATTGAAATGAATTGAAATGAATTGAAATGAATTGAAATGAATTGAAATGAATTGAAATGAATTGAAATGAATTGAAATGAATTGAAATGAATTGAAATGAATTGAAATGAATTGAAATGAATTGAAATGAATTGAAATGAATTGAAATGAATTGAAATGAATTGAAATGAATTGAAATGAATGGAAATGAATTGAAAGGAATTGGCAATGAATTAAAATAATTTGAAATGAATTAAATTGTAATAAAGAGCGATTTGAAAAAGGTGTGCATTTGAATCTTTGTCCGTGCATTTCTATCTACCCCGAAAGCTTCGCACCTACATACTCAACAATGGTTTTATTTAGCTTGTAATAGCTGCTTAAGGACACACTTGTGGTCGTTGTGGCGTAGTTGTAGTGCCTTGGTTTGTTACGCAGAGTGTCCGGGGCTGAAATCTCGGCACAGGCAAATCGAAAAGAAAAACAATTTTTCAACATGGCACTACCCTTCGCAGGAATGACGAACCTACAAGAGGCAAAAAATTGCCTACTTTCGATTTCGGCGTTCGGATTCGGCATAAAACTGTAGGTCCCTTCCATTCATGTACAAGTTTAACACGCACATCATGAGTGGAAGCGAAAAGCTAAGCCTAGGACCTCCTTGGGCTGTTGTGGCATTAAAAAAAAGGACACACTTTGGCCAGAATGAACATTTTTGATTCTACGTGGGTGGGCCTGCAGTTTAACATTTGTCTGCGAATGTAGTGTACTTGTACACTTTCTAGTTGTATAATTCTCATACACTTCATATCGGTAGAAATATTTGAAAGAAGTTTGTGGGAACCCATAGGGTTAAAAGTCTAGTGGTCTAACTAGGCAATCGAGGTCGTCTGAACGGAACTTCATTGTCTATTTCTATTTTGTTTAGATGTTTATATGTTATGTATGAAAATAAAAAAATGTTCATAAAATGTTTTCCTAGACACTGTTAAAAAGAGGACAAAGATTTTCTTCGAAAAATTTCAAATCAGCAGAAATGTGTAAATCCAAATCCATCAACTTCGCACAAAATTGACGGGAAAAAAGAAATCGTACTTACTTAGATGGCACTACAACCGATGATCGGTTTTGGCCGCCTGTATAAAGCTTCGCCAGTCACCTCTGTCATGCACACGCTGGTGCCAGTTGATAAGGTCAAGTGCAGTCAAGTCGCCCTGTACCTGGTCTTTCCATCGTAGATTACAACTTCTTTTCTGTGTGCTCATCCATCGCGGCTCGAATAAAACACCCTTCCAGTCGAAGTGCCTTCATCCATTGCCTCAACACGGCCTGGCCAGCGAAATCTCTGGATTTTTATGCGCTTGACTATGTCAGTATCGGCGTACAGTTCGTAGTTCCATCTTTTTTTATACGCGTCGTCCACGCATATTGGACGCTCCTAACAGCGTTTAGGGATTTATGGAGCGTTATTTTCGTCGATCACCTCTCCCTTTCCTACTGAGTCCGTAGTAACAGCTGTTCGCAAGAGTTAATCTCCGCTTGATCTCAAGGCTGACATTATTGTTGGTGTTAATGCTGGATAAATGCATAGGTAAACTAAATCCTTGGCGACTTCAAAAGTATAATTGTCAACAGTGGCATTTTGTCCAAGACGCTGTGTCTCTTTGTTTGTTGATACAAGGTATTTCGTTTTGCCCTCGTTCACCTCTAGACCCACTCGACGAGACTCCCTTTCCAGATTGGAGATTGCTCGCGAGTTGGTGCCAATGATATGCTATCAAGTATGCTATCAACGTATGCTAGCATAACACTCTTGTAGAAAATAGTGCCAGAGATGTCGTTATTTTCTTCAACATAAGGTTAAATAAGTCGCACAATAGGGAGTCACCTTGTATGAAACCTCTTTTCGTATCAAATGGCGCTGAGAGGTCTGTCTCAATTTTCACTGTACTGGTGGTGTCGGTTAGAGTCATTTTGGAAAGACGAATGAGCTTTTCAGGTGATCCCTAATCGTGTCGAATGCGGATCGTAATCGACGAATAGATGGTGGGTGTCGATTGGTTTCACTCGGGTCTTTTCTAGAATTTGGAGTAGTCTGAATATCTGGTCGATGGTGGATTTACCAGGCCTGAAACCACATTGATAAGGTCCAATCTATTGGTTGACGATGGGCTTCAGTCTTTCACACAGTATGCTCTATAGAACCTTATATGCAATATTAAAAAGGCTTATCCCACGGTAGTTGGCGCAGTTCGTGGAATCACCTTTCTTGTGAATTAGGCAGAGTACGCTGGCTTGCTTTCATTCGCCTCTAGTCTTAAACAACTCAGCAGGCAAGCCATCTATCTGCACCTGTAGCCTTATTGTTTTTCAGCGATGGCTGTTAACACCTTATCATAGTCGGGCGGCGGTACTTCAACACCGTCAGTGATTGGGGTTTTCCTAGCAGATTCCACAGAAGCGGGATTATTGCCGTTATCGCCGTTAAGCAGCTGCGAAAAGTGCTGCCTCCATAATCTCATAATATCCTGGACATCTGTCACCAGATATCCGTCTGTGAAGAGGAAGTGGACCCAGTCTTCAAATCATTAGTCAGGCGTCTTATTCTTTCAAAGAATTTTCGGACCTCGTAACATTTCGATATCATTAAGTTCACGTCTTTCAGCATCTGTTTTCCTGTGCCTGAAAAGACGTTTCTCCTTCCTCCTCAGCTCTCCTCAACTCGTTGCAATTGACTGCAGGGTGGCTCCATATACTGCGTTTTTCGCTTCAGTAGCATCGCAACACTCTTTGTCGTACCACATGTTTCCCCGTTGACGGTGGCAGCCTAGCACCTCTTCGGCAGCCGTACGCATAGAGCGGCAAATTTGCGTCCACTGCGTGCATATATCATCTAGTTAAGGGCTGTTTTACGATAAGAAGAGTGCGAGTCGATTGGCGAAGATTTGGGCTGTTCGTTGTGGTTGCAACTTTTCACCTTCCAGCTTGCTCTTTGTACCTATCCGTACGCGATTTGCTACACATATACGTGTGCAGACCTTGGCTGCAACCAAGTAGTGGTCTGAGTCAATGTTTGCAGCACGTATTGTGCATACGTCTAGTACTCTGGAAGCGTGCCTTCCGTCGATGATAACGGGACAGCCAAGTATCCTCATGAATATCGAGAAGTTGAAATCTGGTGCTACTAACAGTCATGTTCCGTGCCGCGGCGAAGTCGATTAGACTCACGCCGTTGTCGTTGGCTTCGTCTAGGAGACTAAATTTTCCGATCGTCGGACCAGAGAGACTCTCCTTTCCCACCTTGGCATTAAAGTCGTCTAACACGATTTTAATATCGTATCGGGGGAATATTCAATTTACGGGGAGCTTGTAGAAGTCTTCTTTGGTCGTTTCATCCTTCTCATCCGTCGAGGCATGGACACAAATTAAGCTGATGCTGGCTAGGCACTCACTCACGGGCATGAAGCTCGCGACTAGGAAACGTAAATGAGTGTACTTGTGATCGTCGAAGGGGGCGGATGTTCCCACAGGTCTTTTTTTTGGATTCATATACATATGTTGTTCTGTCTTTTTGTCTGTGTGGTGCGGCCGTCTAAATTTGTATCGTCTTTCAAATTCACACCACGAGTGCATATAAAACTACATAATAATAACTATATAATAACTATAACTATATCAAAAAAATAAAATAAAATAACTACATCATAATACATTCAAATAGCGGAAACAATAATCATAAAAATAACAACAAAACAGCGTCCACAGTCGCTCAGCAGAATGGCATTGCTGTTGATATCATTTTCCTTCTCCATCCTATTCCTTTCGTTGACGCTATATGCGGTCGACATAAATAGCTAAACTGGAGTTAATTGTTATAAAGGCAGAAGAAGGCACTTACCACAATGTCTGCCTATCTCTTTATCGGTGTCCTGTGGTTGCATTCTCTGTGTCTTGTCTTGTTTTAATTTCTTCTAGGCTTATAAATATTGGGGAATTTTTTTATAGCATTTTGCAATATTCGTGGCCTTAGATCGAATTTCCACTCTGTATATGTATTTAAAGGATGATTTTTTAAGAGCGGTTTTTGAAAATTCAAAATAACACAGAAATTTTACAAAAGTGAATGAAATTTTTATTTAGATCGATAAATCAATTCCTGCCATTTACTTTTTAAGTGGCCCGCGGCTATGCTTTAAGTGGTCCATTCTGAAGGTTAAATTTCGACACACTTTTTTACACATTTCGACCGGAATCTCGCATATTGGATACGCCACATGTTGTCTTCCAAAGCAGCAATCGTATTTGGCTTGTTCCTTTAGGCAAGAGCCTTAACAAAAAATAGTCTATCGGGGTCAAATCACACGATCTTGGTAGCCAATTGATTGCACCAAAACGTGAGATTAACTGCCCACCAAATTCGCCTCTCAATTGATGCATGGTTTCGCGTGCAGTGTGGCATGTGGCACCGTCCTGTTGGAACTACATGTGTGCCGAGTCCATTTTCAGATCCATTTTCGGCAAAAAATTTCAGAAAAGTCATCGAACGGTACCTTTCTTCATTGACCGTAACATTGCGGCCTTCATCGTCTTTGAAGAAGTACGGCAAAATGATGCCGCCTGCCCATAAACCTCACCACCATACAGTGCATTTTTCGGGATGCATAAGTAGCAGCTGAATTGCCTCTGGCTGATCTTCACTCCAAATACGTGAATTCTGCTTATTCACGTATCCATTGAGCCAAAAATGAGCCTCGTCACTGAAGAAAATTTTGCGATAACACAATTGTCCATTTTCACAGAGCACGAATTTCGATAATAAATTTCAATAATTTGCAAACGTTGTTCAGGCGTAAGTCTATTAATGATGAAATGGCAAACCAAACTGAGCATTTTTTACTTTGACACTTGTCGAGTGTCAAAGTAAAAAATTGACGGAAATATAGACGTCAAAAACCAAGTAGCAAAAAATATAATATAATAATAATAATAAATATATAAAAATCCATAAACCCTTATAATAGCGCTAGGTGAGATTCAGGTATGTGACGGTGTAAACCCAATGGATATTCACGTGCCAGGGTATCGGCTGATTCTTTTGTTTTTCGCACAAGAGTCTTGCTCTTTTTATTGATGAGGATGTCGCGTAGGAGTGACAGCAACAACTTTATATCACGGATGCTGAGTTCAGCGCGATATGGGTTAAGTTCAGCATCCAGTCTCACTTGCTGCACTTCTGTTTTCTTTATGGAAGCCCGAATTAGATTCCCTTTCTGATTTGATATCGCTTCTATTTTGGAAACATATCTGTGCAGTGATATAGGGGGGCCTGGGGCGTAGGACACAAGGTAAAGTTCGTGAAAGTCGCAGGTGCGTCCATGGTCTATCCTTGCGCTTCTACGTTTCAAGTCGACACACAGCCTCCTCGTGGCGTCCCCTTGATAGCGATCTGACAACCGTCAGTGAGTTAACTAATGTGTGCGGCGGGCTTCTCCATGGCCTTGAATGAATGGTTGTGCGTCGGGCTTGGAACCCACCACGTTAAAATACCCACCAATGAATCCTCAAAACACGCTTTGGATAACGAACCCCTCTAATGTTGACGACTCCCGCAAACGCCCAAAGGACAACGATTTACGGATATGCACCTCGAATGTCTGAACCCTCTACAGGGAAGGTACCTCTATCCAGCTGGTGGATGTCCTCCAACAATATAGAGCTGACATCACCGCTATACAGGAAATGCGATGGACGGGACAGGGTTGCTCCAAAAGAGCATCCTGTGATATCTACTACAGCTGTCATGCGTCGAGACACGAATTTGGTGTTGGATTTGTGGTTGGAAAGAGACTGCGTCATCTAGTCTCGAGGTTCACGGCCGTGAACGAGCGCCTAGCCACTATCCGCATCAAGGCAAAATTCTTCAACATCAGCCTAATTTGTGTCCATGCCCCGACGGATGAGAAGGATGAAACGAGCAAAGATGACTTCTACGAGCTCCTTGACAAAACTTGTGAGCATTGCCCCCGCCACGATGTCAAAATCGTGTTACTTTACTTTTAATGGCACAGCAGCCCATTAGGAGGGCCTAGGCCGAGCTTTTCGCATCCACTGATGTTCTGCGTGTTATATTTGTACATGAATGGAAGAGACCTACAGTTTAATGCCGAATCCGAACGGCGAAGTGAAAAGCTTTTCATAGCAATTTTTACTCTTGTAGGTTTGCCATTGCCTGCCAAGAGGTGGTGCCGGGTAGAAAAATTATTTTTTCTCCTTTTTTTTTATTTTGCCTGTGCCGAGAATCGAACCCCGGACACTCTGCGTAGCAGTCTAACGCATTACCACTACGATACAGCGACCACGTCAAAATCGTGTTAGGCGACTTTAATGCCAAGGTGGGCAGGAGAGTCTCTTTAGTCCGACGATCGGAAAATTCAGTCTCCACGACGAAGCCACCGATAACGGTATGAGACTGATCGACTTCGCCGCCGCACGAAACATGACAGTTAGTAGCACCAGATTCTAACATAAAGATATCCATAAGGCCACTTGGCTGTCCCCTGATCAAAACACACGAAACCAGATTGATCACGTTATGATCGACGGAAGGCACGCTTCCAGTGTAATACGTGGTGCAACCAGCGACTCAGACCACTACTTGGTTGCAGCCAAGGTCTGCACACGTATATGTGTAGCAAATCGCGTACGGATAGGTACAAAGAGAAAGCTGGATGTCGAAAAGCTGCAATCACAACAGGCAGATGAAGTCTTCGCCAACCAACTTGCACTCCTCCTTTCGCAAAACACCCCTCAACTTGATGATATATCGTATGCGCGCAGTGGACGCACATTTCCCGCTCTATGCGTACGGCTGCCGAAGAGGTGCTAGGCTACCACCGTCGACGGAGAAATATGTGGTACGACCAAGAGTGTCGCGATGCTACTGAAGCAAAAAACGCTGTTTACAGAGCCACCCTGCAGTCAGTTGCAACGCGAGCTGCTAAGGAGCGATACAGAAAGTTGAGGAGGCAGGAGTAACGTCTTTTCAGGCGCAAGAAAAGAGATGAAGAAAGACGCGAGTTCAATGATATCGAAATGTTGCGGGACAGGAACGAGGTCCGAAAATTCTTTGAAAGAATAAGACGCCTGATTGAAGGTTTGAAGATCGGGGCCTCTTCCTGCAAGGATGAAGACGGAAATCTGGTGACAGATGTTCAGGGCATAATGAGATTATGGATGGAGCACTTTTCGCAGCTGCTTAATGGCGATGACGGCAATAATCCCGCCACTGCGGAACCCACTCCGGAAACCCCTATCAGTGACGGCGTTGAAGTACCGCCGCCTGACTATGAGGAGGTCTTAACAGCCATTGCTCGGCTGAAAAACAATAAGGCTGCAGGTGCAGATGGCCTGCCTGCTGAGTTGTTTAAGACTGGAAGCGAAGAGGTTAAAAAAACGCATGCATGAGCTTCTATGCAGAATATGGTCAGATGAAAGCAGGCCAAGTGATTGGAACCTCAGCGTACTCTGCCCAATCCATAAGAAAGGTGATTCCACGATATGCGCCAACTACCGTGGGATAAGCCTTCTTAATATTGCATATAAGGTTCTATCGAGCGTACTGTGCGAAAGACTGAAGCCCATCGTCAACAAACTGATTGGACCTTATCAGTGTGGCTTCAGGCCTGGTATATCCACCATCGACCAGATATTCACACTGCGCCAAATCCTGGAAAATACCTGAGAAAAACAGATCGACACCCATTATCTATTTATCGATTATAATGCCGCCTTCGACAGCACGATTAGGGATCACTTGTACGCCGCAATGTCTGATTTTGGTATCCTGGTATACCTGCAAAGCTCATTCGTCTTTGCAAAATGACACTGACCAACACCACAATCGCAGTGAAAATTGGGACAGACCTCTCCGCACCATTTGATACCAAAAGAGGTTTCAGACAAGGTGACTCCCTGTCGTGCGACTTCTTTAACCTTATGCTGGAGAAAATAATTCGAGCTGCGAACATCGACATCTCTGGCACTATCTTCTACAAGAGTGTCATGCTGCTAGCATACGCTGATGATATTGACATCATTGGCAAAAACGCTCGAGCAGTCAGTTCAGCATTCTCCAACCTGGAAAGGGAGTCTCGTCGTGTGGGTCTAGTGGTGAACGAGGACAAAACGAAATACCTTGTGTCAACAAACAAAGAGTCACGGCGTCTTGGACAAAATGTCACTGTTGACAACTACACTTTTGAAGTCGTCAAGGATTTCGTATATCTAGGATCCAGCATAAACACCAACAATAATGTCAGCCTTGAGATCAAGCGGAGACTAACTCTTGCCAACAGGTGTTACTACGGGCTCAGTAGGCAATTGAGAAGTAGAGCCCTCTCTCGACCGACGAAAATAACGCTCTATAAGTCCCTCATCCTTCCCGTCCTAATGTATGGCGCAGAGACGTGGACATTGACCATCAAGGATGAGAGACTGTTAGGAGCGTTCGAGAGGAAGATACTCCGTAAGATCTATTTTCCAGTATGCGTGGACGACGTGTATCGAATAAGATGGAACGATGAGCTGTATTAGCTGTACGCCGACACTGACATAGTCAAGCGTATAAAACTCCAGCGGCTTCGCTGGCTGGGTCATGTTGAGTGAATGGAAGAAAGCGCTCCGGCTAGAAGGGTGTTTTATTCGAACCACGGTGGAGGAACACGCAGACCAGGTGCAGGGCAACCTGACTGCACTTGGCCTTATCAACTGGCGCCAGCGAGCGCATAGCAGAAGTGACTGGCGAAGCTTTGTGGAGGCGGCCAAGACCGATCATCGGTTGTAGTGCCAGCTAAGTAAGTAAGTATCTGTGCAGTGAAATCGTGGTTGCTGGTGAGTTCAATGTTCACAATTCGGATTGGTTGTGCCATTCAAGTCACACAACACCCGAAGGTTTATATGTCGACATATTTGGCAAGTCGAACGACCTTAATTAGTGACCGAACCGACACACATTCCGTGTATCGGAGGGCAAGCTCAAAGCATCATTGTCCTTTTTCTTCCTTATCATCATGACAAATATGACGTCAGTGTCCACGCATCTCTTGGAAACTCGAACCACTGTACCATTTCAGCATCCTTTCCATATTCTAGAATCCACAAGCCTTTGACGATAGCTCCGAAGCGATTAGTGTGGCTTTACGAAAAAATGCGTAATTCGTAAAGCCACACTAATCGCTTCGGAGCTATCGTCAAAGGCTGGCATTTTTTCGTAAAGCCACACTAATCGCTTCGGAGCTATCGTCAAAGGCTTGTGGATTCTAGAATATGGAAAGGATGCTGAAATGGTACAGTGGTTCGAGTTTCCAAGAGATGCGTGGACACTTCCTGATAAAATGATTAGCATTAGACCTAAAGACAATTCATTCTTTAATGCGACTTGCAGATAAGCAGTCAGGTCCAAAGAGGTCGCTTTAAGGAACTGGCAATCTAATAAGAATGCCAATACTAAACAGTTGCGTAAGCAGGAAAGAAATCGCATATTGCCACTCTAAAGAGCGAACTTTTTCTACACGAAC
Source organism: Palloptera scutellata (assembly GCA_958295655.1). Taxonomy (NCBI): domain Eukaryota; kingdom Metazoa; phylum Arthropoda; class Insecta; order Diptera; family Pallopteridae; genus Palloptera; species Palloptera scutellata. Next base: position 15,835,976 of record OY282453.1, read on the forward strand.
AGCAAAAGAGGCACAAAGTTTTACAATTCAATAGGGGTGATAAAAACTTTTGGTCATTTTTAAAGAGAGTAAAGAACGAAACGTCTTCGTCAATTCCAACTCTTTTTACAGGTGATCGCCTTGTCACCAACAGCTCGTTTGATAAAGCGAAATTTTCGCAGAGAATCGCAGGGTTGTCATCATTAATGACCTTCTGTCATTAACGGAGAATCCCATTTACTTGTTTGCAGATAACAGCAAAATTTCTCATTCATATATCTGTTCAAAACGCCCTAACTCTTTCGAGATTGAGAGGAAAAGGCATGTTATGAATGACTCACTCATCTTCAGTCCATACATTTTTAACGTTTCGAAAGAAGCAGCATAGTGTCATGGCTTTCTTAGGCGTTGTAAAAATTATTTCACTCTGACTGATCTGCGCATGATCTACACCACATATATTTTCCTAAATTGGAGTTTAATTCGCACCTATGGACTTAACGAATGCAAGTGGAGCTCCTGGACCGTATCCAACATTGACCGACAAAGCTAATAGGTGACGATAAAGTTTCCAGCTCTATTGACTATTTAGAACTTCGTCGAAACATAGCTTGAGTCTATCTGTTTTACCGTTACTTTCACGGTAGATGTTCTGCTAAAATGCGCAAGCTGATGCCGCCAGTTCATGTGTTCACTAGAACTACGAACAGCAAGCGGAACTCACGTATTTGGAATCTCCCTACAAATATTTTCCGCGATTATTATGACCCTTGCAAATTTAAAGGAAACGCTGATAACTACTCCCTCCTTCTTCCTCCCACCTATTCATTTTCCTTCCAATCACCACAATGTTCTGCATTCACACAGTGTTTGCTGAATCTCTTCCCAACCACAAAATTTTTTCTACTTTTTGATTTTGCCTGTACGGAGATTCGAGCCCCGGACACTCTGCGTAGCAGTCCAACGCACTACCACTACGCCACAGCGACCATATAGTAGTAGATATCAGAAGATGCTATTTTGGAGCAACCCTCTCCCGTTGCTATAACGACGATTTCAGCTCTATATCGTTGGAGGACATTTACCAGCTGGATAGTGGCACCTTCCCTATAGAGGGTTCGGACATTCCAGGTGCATATCAGTAAATCGGAAAACAAAATTTTGAGTCGGAATTTTTGTTCTCTGATCCGACTTTTTTTTGCTGAAAACCCTTTTCTCTTTATTCCCGATTTTTCTCGGCAAATATCTGGTCACATTTGACTTGAAGCGTTAAGAGATGAATGACGATATTTTATTAAGGAATATTCTTTATAAAGCGATCAATAATGCCTCTCTGAAAAAATGTAGTACAACTTTCCCATGGCAAACCAAACATTGCGCTTCCCAAAAATAATTTTTAATTAGTAATGCGTGTCTGTGAACGATCGCTATTGTCGGTATGAAAGCACAACAGCTATTTTTATATACCTATACATGTGACTAGTGTGAACACACTAGTCTAAAGTTAGGCTTACTTATAAAAAGTGTTTAAAATTGATTAGATTCTGCATGTTTACTCCCAATTTTTCTGTTACAATACAATATAGTAGCAAGCAAAAATTGAGATATACTGCTCTTAGATTAGGATAGGGAAGAGAGAAGTTCTAAGAAAAACTGAACATCCAGGGAGGCTAAAGATTGATCCATTATGAATTCCCTATACTTTATAGTCTCCTATACACCTACAAAACAGATCTCCTTAAAAATACTCATCCATCCTGAAACCACTTAGTACTCCTGATGTACCTGACAAGGTTTGCTGCAGAATCTCGACGGATAAAAAGATTAGAGCAACAACAGAGGAGCTGGTGTATGGTCTCATTGTTTTCTTAATTTCCGCAGTTTCTAAAGGAGTTAGGTGCCTCGACTCCAATATTCGAGTCCACAAAAGTCTGTAAGTACACAAAAGCCTGTAAGTAAGAAATTGAGCTTGTTTCCCACTCCAGATAAAGGAAGTTCTTTTCAGTTTTAGTTACAGTCGTTACTGATTTGGTAGGATCTATTGATTGTTTCTTTCGCTTTGTGGTCCAGAAATTCCAGAACCTAGGGCGGCTCCCCTTCTCGCTAGCTCATCTGCTTTTTCGTTGCCTTCAATATTGCTATGTCCGGTAATCCAACAGAGTTTTACTTTATTGTTATTGCTTATTTCCTGAAGTGCATTGGAAGTTTAATACTACTTTGGATCTTATTATCATATTGGGCAATGCTTTAGGTGCCGCTTTTTTTTTACTTTTTCCCTGCGCCGAGATTAGACTTTTTTCTTTTTCTTTTAATGGCACAACAACCCATGGAGGGCTTAGGCCGAGATTTTCGTATCCACCGATGTTGAGCGTGTTAGATTAGATTGAAACCGGGGTTGGGCACAAAGCACCACCAATCAGTGCGGCCTAAAAAGGCCTATTATGAAGAGCCCATTGAGTATCCTAAGATACACTTCCTAGGCTTGTAACATTTAAAAAGGCTAAGATATCCCTGGGAGTTATATTGCTCATTTTACCTATAGTTTGGTATGCAATAGTAAGGAGACGAAGTCTAAGACTGGCAAAGAATGTGCTCTGCTGTTTCCTCGACTTCGTCACAAAATCTACAGAATTCGTTCCGAGTTATTCCTATTTAGCATTTATTCCTAACTAAGCAGTGTCCAGTAAGAAATCCTTTGAAAGCTCGGATTCCGTTTCTGTTTAACATCAAGAGTAGATTTGTTCTTAACTTTGATAACTTGGTACTTTTGCTTGTCTGTTGCTTGAGCTATGTGTTATGATTGAGCTTTAAAAAACTCCATGGCGGGCCGCAGAATGGGGTTGGTCCAAACATGGGTTCGGATGCCCCTTTTCTGGCTAGCTCGTCAGCCATTTCATTATCTTCAATACAACTATGTCCAGGCACCCAAATTAAATGTAGTGGAAGGCACTCCCATATAAGTTTTGAACTAATTTTGAAGGAGTTTAAGGCCAGTAGTCAGCGGCGGATTTACCTGTAGGCAGATTAAGCATTTGCCTAGGGCCTCCGATTTATAAGGGCTTCCAAAATTAAAAACAAAAAATTAAATAGTCGTAGAATTTAAGTTTTTAAATTTTGGAGAGTTTAAAACCTCCAATTAAAATTTAATACTATTAACTGAACTATATTTATTTGCGATTGTAGTAGGCCGTTACAAAATAAAATATATGATACACAAAATACAAGATATAAATATAAAAATTTAAACATTTTCAAAAGCAAATAGGAAAAAAAGAACCAAGTATAAGCATGCTTTGCGTTTCTATATTTCGTTTGAAAAATACTATTTCATTAATTTCATTTCATTGTTTGTTTGAATTTTGTTGCGTTAACATCAAATATTCGTTGCATGATTTTGAATATTGAGAACAATTATTGTGTTTATTGTGAGTATTTATATTAGCATAATTTAAATCTTGAATTGAGATTGATAATTTCAGCACAACCAACAATTTTTTTTAAAACTACCAAGACCAACGTTGTTGCTTTCATCATTTAATAATTTTTAATTCACTCAACAATTATACCATTTCATTTTTAAAAAAATTATTGAAAAATATACTTTAAAATAAAAAGAACTTTCGAGTCTGGTGCACAAAAACGACTTCGAAAAAAAATTCAAATGAGGGAAAATGAAAAGCAAAGAAACTCCCTTGCAAAATTTATGTCTTGGGATGGAAATGTTCCATCTACCAGTACTGCGGGGGCAGATAAAAGTGTTTCACTACCAGTAATACTTAGCTGATAACGATGTTAATCTTTCAAATAGGAGTATTTGTGTAGAAGAAGGTGCAAGTGATAATTGCGTTGCCATTACCAATGACAGAGATTGAAATTGAGAGTGAAGTAATAAAATGTACAAATACTTATCCTGACATGGTTTATAGCCAAAAATATTTAGTAAAGTTTTGATTGAACATTGTATTTGTACAAAACCCAAATATGTGAGAGATTTAGAATTTTTTAAAAAATGTTATAAAGAAAATAATGATTAACAAATATACCGAAAATTAAATGATGTACATTTTAATATGACTAAAATAAAAGGAGCCCAAGAGCGAAGAGAATGGTTGATTTATTCTGAAGCAACGAAATCTGTTTATTGCTTTGCTTGTAAACTATTTAGTAAAAAATCTAATGTTTTAGTTTCAGGATATTCCGATTGGAAAAATATTGTAGATGTTTTGAAAAGACATTATGAGTCAAAAGAACATAAAAGTTGTATGTGTGCTTATGTTCGTCGTGCTAACATAAGTGGTCGTGTCGATTCCAAACTTTTAGAAGTAATAGAAAAAGAGGCAATTTATTGGCGTGAGATATTAAAACGAGTCGTTGCTACAGTAAGACTTTTGGAAAGTTTGGGCTTAGGGTTTAAAGGACATGCTAATTCTTCCAAAGGCAATTTTCCCAGCTGTATTGAATATTTCGCTGAATTTGATGACTTTTTAAAGGTTCACTTAGAAAAATACAGTAATTGCGGGATTGGACATGTTAATTATTTATCTAAAACCACGTGTGATGAATTCATAGAGCTTATGGGCAAAAGTGTACAAAACTCCATTGTTGATTAAATAAAACGAGCTAACTATTTTGCTCTTATAGTTGATTTCGCGCCTGATCAGTTCTTGATCACGATTATTATCAGGTATGTATATTTAGATCAAAAAATTCAAGAAAGGTTCATATGTTTTATTCCGAGCGAACATCATGATGCATCATATTTTGAAACAACTATTTTGTCCAGCTTGTCCGAACATGTTAGGCATTTATAACGGTCTCCAAGCTAAACTAAAAGTTACAGCAAAAATTCTGTTTTTGTGCCTTGCGCAGGACATTCCATAAATTTAGTTGGAAATACAGCTGCAGAATGTTCTTCTAAAGCTATTAGATTCTTTGATTTTATTCAAAATTTATTCTCTTTTTTCCTCTTCGACAAAGAAACCTGATAAAAAATTAAGCCATACTTTAAAACGTACTACTGTGGGCAAAAGTTAGTAAGACTTTGTTCATAATTTCAAATTTTTTTATTCATTCTTCCAAATGTATTTCGTCCCCTTTAAAGTAATCCCCCCGCCCCCAATACACTTGTGCCAACGTTTTTTCCAATTCTCGAAACAGTTGTTAAAGTCAATTTCCGGAATAGCCTTCAATGGGCTTAGCGATTCATGTTTAATGTCTTCAATTGACTCAAAACGGTGTCCACGAAGCGGTTTTTTGAGTTTAGAAAATAGCCAAAAGTCACACGGTGCTAAGTCAGGCGAATAGGGTGGTTGCGGAACGATATCAGTCGAATTTTTGGCAAAATGGTCTCGTAAAACCAATGCAGTGATTTTGGAACCAATCGTGCATTCACTCTTCTTAGGCCCAAATGATGTTTTAAAATGGTTTTCACTGATCCTTCCGATATTCCAACGATGCCAGTAAGGTCTCTGACTGTTAATCGTCGATTCTCGAGCACCAATTCCTTGATTTTATTGACGTGTTGATCATCAGTTGATGTTGATGGCCGTCCTGGACGTGGTTCGTCGTCAACGCGTTCTCGACCATCTTCTAACAATTTGTACCAATCAAAAACACTTGCTCGCGACATACAATTATCAACGCGACAACGCGATTGTATGCTCGCGACATACAATTATCCCCTGGATAGCGATCTGACAACCGTCAGTGAGTTAACTAATGGGTGCGGTGAGCTTCTCCATGGCCTTGAATGAATGGTTGTGCGTCGGGCTTGGAACCCACCACGTCAAAATATTTCCCCAATGAATCCTCAAACGAAGCCTCGGATATTCAACCCCCCTAATGTTGACGACTCCCGCAAACGCCCAAAGGACAACGATTTGCGGATATGCACCTCGAATGTCCGAACGCTCTACAGGAGTGGTGGATATCCTCCAACAATATGGAGCTGATATCACCGCTATACAGGAAATGCGATGGACGGGACAGGGTTGCTCCAAAAGAGCATCCTGTGATATCTACTACAGCTGTCATGCGTCGAGACACGAATTTGGCGTTGGATTTGTGGTTGGGAAGAGACTGCGTCATCTAGTCTCAAGGTTCACGGCCGTGAACGAGCGCCTAGCCACTATCCGCATCAACATTAGCCTAATTTGTGTCCATACCCCGACGGATGAGAAGGATGAAACGACCAAAGATGACTTCTACGAGCTACTCGACCAAACTTATGAGCATTGCCCCCGCCACGATATTAAAATCATGTTAGGCGACTTTAATGCCAAGGTGGGCAAGGAGAGTCTCTTTGGTCCGACGATCGGAAAATTCAGTCTCCACGACGAAGCCACCGATAACGGTATGAGACTGATCGACTTCGCCGCCGCACGAAACATGACAGTTAGTAGCACCAGATTCTAACATAAAGATATCCATAAGGCCACTTGGCTGTCCCCTGATCAAAACACACGAAACCAAATTGATCACGTTGTGATCGACGGAAGGCACGCTTCCAATGTAATACGTGGTGCAACCAGCGACTCAGACCACTACTTGGTTGCAGCCAAGGTCTGCACACGTATATGTGTAGCAAATCGCGTACGGATAGGTACAAAGAGAAAGCTGGATGTCGAAAAGCTGCAATCACAACAGGCAGATGAAGTCTTCGCCAACCAACTTGCACTCCTCCTTTCGCAAAACACCCCTCAACTTGATGATATATCGTATGCGCGCAGTGGACGCACATTTCCCGCTCTATGCGTACGGCTGCCGAAGAGGTGCTAGGCTACCACCGTCGACGGAGAAATATGTGGTACGACCAAGAGTGTCGCGATGCTACTGAAGCAAAAAACGCTGTTTACAGAGCCACCCTGCAGTCAGTTGCAACGCGAGCTGCTAAGGAGCGATACAGAGAGTTGAGGAGGGAGGAGAAACGTATTTTCAGCCGCAAGAAAAGAGATGAAGAAAGACGCTAGTTCAATGATATCGAAATGTTGCGGGACAGGAACGAAGTCCGAAAATTCTTTGAAAGAATAAGACGCCTGATTGAAGGTTTGAAGACCGGGGCCTCTTCCTGCAAGGATGAAGACGGAAATCTGGTGACAGATGTTCAGGGCATAATGAGATTATGGAGGGAGCACTTTTCGCAGCTGCTTAATGGCGATGACGGCAATAATCCCGCCATTGCGGAATCCACGCCGGAAACCCCAATCACTGACGGCGTTAAAGTACCGCCGCCTGACTATGAGGAGGTCTTAACAGCTATTGCTCGGCTGAAAAACAATAAGGCTGCAGGTGCAGATGGTCTGCCTGCTGAGTTGTTTAAGACTGGAGGCGAAGGAGTTAAAAAAACGCATGCATGAGCTTCTATGCAGAATATGGTCAGATGAAAGCAGGCCAAGTGATTGGAACCTCAGCGTACTCTGCCCAATCCATAAGAAAGGTGATTCCACGATATGCGCCAACTACCGTGGGATAAGCCTTCTTAATAGCCCATCGTCAACAAACTGATTGGACATTATCAGTGTGGCTTCAGGCCTGGTAAATCCACCATCGTCCAAATATTCACACTACGCCAAATCCTGGAAAAGACCCGAGAAAAACAGATCGACACCCATCATCTATTTGTCAATCATAAAGCCGCCTTCGACAGCACGATTAGGGATCACTTGTACGCCGCAATGTCTGATTTTGGTATCCCTGCAAAGCTCACTCGTCTTTGCAAAATGACACTGACCAACACCACCAGCGCAGTGAAAATTGGAGCAGACCTCTCCTCACCATTTGATACCAAAAGAGGTTTCAGACAAGGTGACTCCCTATCGTGCGACTTCTTTAACCTTATGCTGGAGAAAATAATTCGAGCTGCGAACATCGACATCTCTGGCACTATCTTCTACAAGAGTGTCATGCTGCTAGCATACGCTGATGATATTGACATCATTGGCAAAAACGCTCGAGCAATCAGTGCAGCATTCTCCAACCTGGAAAGGGAGTCTCGTCGAGTGGGTCTAGTGGTGAACGAGGACAAAAAGAAATACCTTGTGTCAACAAACAAAGAGTCACGGTCTTGGACAAAATGTCACTGTTGTCAACTACACTTTTGAAGTCGTCAAGGATTTCGTTTATCTAGGATCCAGCATAAACACCAGCAATAATGTCAGCCTTGATATCAAGTGAAGATTAACTCTTGTCAACAGGTGTTACTACGGGCTCAGTAGGCAATTGAGAAGTAGAGCCCTCTCTCGACCGACGACAATAACGCTCTATAAGTCCCTCATCCTTCCCGTCCTAATGTATGGTGCAGAGACGTGGACATTGACCATCAAGGATGAGAGACTGTTAGGAGCGTTCGAGAGGAAGATACTCCGTAAGATCTATTTTCCAGTATGCGTGGACGACGTGTATCGAATAAGATGGAACGATGAGCTGTATGAGCTGTACGCCGACACTGACATAGTCAAGCGTATAAAACTCCAGCGGATGCGCTGGCTGGGTCATGTTGAGCGAATAGAAGAAAGCGCTCCGGCTAGAAGGGTGTTTTATTCGAACCACGGTGGAGGAACACGCAGAGGGGGACGTCCTAATCTCCGTTGGAAAGACCAGGTGCAGGGAAACCTGACTGCACTTGGGCTTATCAACTGGCGCCAGCGCGTGCATAGCAGAGGCGACTGGCGAAGCTTTGTAGAGGCGGCCAAGACAGATCATCGGTTGTAGTGCCAGTTAAGTAAGTAAGTAAGTAATAAATCGTTACAAAACAAAGAATGTAACATACAAAAAGGAACTAATTTATTGAAATCTTTATCAGCATTCATACTCAGTATTCGAACTGATGATGCATATTTTCACGAAATGGAGAAAGAAGCAATCGAATTAGCTGGTAGTACAGAATACTCAACAGCAAAAATCGAAACAGGAAAAGAAAGGTACAATTTGATGAAACTTCAGATTATAACATAATTTTACGTGGGAAAGAAATATTCAAAGTTTAAACATTTTACTTAATTTGTGATACTTTACACTTTGAAATAAAAAGGTCTGTAGTTTATGACGAGGTATTACAAAACTTTTTAATATTTGTTGATTTTGATTTGCCTGAAGAAAAATTTGCTCAGTGTGTATCAAAGATGACATAAATCAATAAGTATTCAAAGATGAGGTAGAGCAGTTACTTCATTTTGTAAAATTGGAAAAAAAATTAACTATGCCTGAAATGTTTCTAAACGTTGAGATAATCCTAAAAATTTTTTTAACAATCTTAATTGCAAATGCGTCTGGTGAGAGATCATTTAGCATTCTTAAGCGGATCAAAAACTACCTAACAACGACACTTGGCCAAATAAAATTAAGTCACTTAGCCGTCATGGCCATTGAAAGCGACTTAGTAATAAAATCAACTATGACTTCTTAATTAATAGTTTTGCAAGAAATAAATCAGGAAAAAAAATAATATAAATGGTCTATAATTTCTAACAAAATATTTGTCTTTCAAAAATGTTGTTTCTTTCGTCAAAATTTAGAAAATTGAGCCACAAGTACAAAAACAAAACTTAAGATGGCCACAAAAATTGTTTTTTGCGTAGGGCCTCAACATGTTAAAATCCGCCTCTGCCAGTAGTGCAGCCTTACTGTCCGAGAAAATATAGATGTTTCGTTTGCATGACGGCCTTTCTTAGTATACCCTGTTGTTTGGGTTCCTCATCCACTTGGGCAATTTGGTTTGATGGTGTGAGTGTAGAGTGCAGATGTAGAAGTCGATGCCTGTACCACATGGGTTCTGGCCCCTCTTTCCACTCTCTGCGCAGCTGAGCGATTACCCGCAAGCAATGCTTTTGGTGTAGCATCAACCGTTACTGCGCCTACGTCCTGTGGTATAGTTTTTTATTTATTCATTCAACATACAGGGTGTACCCCTATGTATGCAGAGCATTGTGTTGATTGATAGGTGAGAGGAAGAAGGTGTGGGAATGAGAGGGAAATCAATCACAGCACACCGATAAACAGATAGACAGCCATTGTGGCAAGTGTTATGCCTTTACCACAATGAACTTCGGTTTATCAATGTCGACTATGACCGCAATTAACGCCAAAGGCCAAGCTTTTTGCATTCACTCATGTTGTGCGTGTTATATTTGTACATGAATGGAAGACACCTACAGTTTTATGCCGAATCCGGCAAAGTGAAAAGTTTTCATAAGCATTTTTTACTCTTGTATGTATGGTAGGTTTGCTATTGCCTACCAAGATATGGTGCCGTGTAGAATTTATTTTTTCTACTTTTTGGTTTTGCCTGCGCCGAGACTAAACTACGCCACAGCGACCAAATGAGGCACTTTTCTTCAATTATACTCTATTGTAATTAATATCTGTTATTTTCGATATCTTCATTATTTTGCTATATCCAATTTTGTATACAAATCGCTTAATATCAATATTTTATATGATAAATTTTCAGTTTTAAACAATTTAAACGCTATTCTTTATGTGTAGAGGCAAGTTTTGCACATAAGGGGTCCTTAAGCTGGTCAACCTCTTCCCCCAGGCCCTGGGTCTAACCTTGCTAAGAGGTCACGTCAACACACATGCTTGGTAGATGGTCTTGAAAATCAACTAAAACTATTCTGAATTTGATATGAAAAAATCATCTAGATCTAGAAATTAACAAACTTGATATAGAAATTTTACGCTCACAGGTCCCCATATATTTTCAGACTCTACAGTGGACTAAACTTTAATAACAACATATGGAAAAAGGAAGTTATATATTTTTGAAAAATTCCCAAATATTGCTTTCGGAGGAGGCTTTGAAGCACGGTCTAAGAAATACGGGCCCCGGAGAATCCCCTTGCCACTACCCCTTCTCAACAGGCTTGCATGGGGATTCTCTAAATTGCATCCATTAATAGAATTAGTAATTCAATTGCAAAATATTTTTGTTTTAATAATATGTATAATAGAAAAATCTTTCCACATATGTCATTTAATTCAAGTTAAACGGTTTCCTTCACTTCATATTTAAGAACGCAACTGTTTTCATGAAATAATATTTGTGAGGGCGGAGCTAAAAAATGTTATGCATTATATACTTTACAAAAACGAGCGCTTCACACAGTGTAAGAGAGCATTGCAATGTTGCGCTGTCTTTAATGCTATCTGTATGCGTTTCTCTCTTAACTTACTGAACGCGTAATAGTAAGAGAATTTAAAATACTACTACTGTACTTATTTATGAATGAAATTCATCGTTGTCGCTGCCATAGCTCAGTGGCGGTTAGCGCAAGAGTTTGTGGGATCGAATTAAATATAAAAACTCCGTTCATATAAACATTTAAGGCACACAATTTGATGGCATGGATGGTTGGAAGGAAACCAACGTCAATACGATTTCATTCAAGGCTTTTAGCTATTTGAATATATGGTATATTTATACAATACCTAGACTCTTAACATGTTTATTAATGTTCTCAATACTAAGTTTATTGGTTAGGTAACGAAATCTTCGGCGACTAAAAACTAAACTAGAGAAAAAAAAGAGTCTTCATATTACACCAGGGAATAGTAAAAAAAAGTTAAAAGTTAAATTATTTTGCTATATACACTTGAAAACCAACTGAATTAATTTTGCGATTTTATTGAATATGGTTAAACTTTTAAGATTTACTCAATGAATTTTTATTAATTTTGAAGATTTTTTATATTTGCAAATGGAGATATTGATTTAGAGAGTTCGTTACAAATACAACTGCTCTGACCTATCTCAACATTTCCTTTACATAGTTTAACTAATTATGTATGTGCAATTTGACTAGTTACCGTTGTAACGCAAGCTCTTTTTTGGCCAAAACCGGACATTCAGTAGGACACTATGTACTAGTCGACCCTATTAGCGGATTCAATAATTTCAGCATTCTAATTTTGAGAGAGCCATAGTAAAACTTAATACACAGCTATTACCATTCAGATCCTGTGTAAAAGTAGAAGTAAAAAAGTATCACTCACAACATAAATCGTAGTTAAAGCTGGACCTCAACAAGCTCTAGGTGAATAAAATATTGCATTCATAACGAATATAATTAATTTTTTTATCAGTAAATATAAAAATTGTTCTTCCAAGTTACGTAGTGAAAAGAAAGAACTTTTCAGAAAGAGTAAAATTTCAATGATGTCTAAGTATGCATAGTATTTTTTTTTTACAAATCAAATCAAAATGTAAATGCCCTACAACAAGGTGTCGTATTGTCATAATGTTGCAAAATTGTCATAATAAATGCAAAACCTTATGAATTTCCTAAATATAAGAAATACTTGCAATGAGGCACTTTTCAAAAAACTCATTAGCCACAATCTGGAGTAAATGGTCTTGCATCATTGCAAATGAAAAATGTTTCGGCTTTCGCAACAACAAACAAATGAAATATTTAATTAATATTTCCATTTACAATCATGCAACACCAACTGCAACATATCGTGAATATTTATTAACATCAATTGCAATAGTTTTTCTTGAATCTCTTTTTTATTTATTTAATTATTTAATTATTTAATTATTTAATTATTTAATTATTTAATTATTTAATTATTTAATTATTTAATTATTTAATTATTTAATTATTTAATTATTTAATTATTTAATTATTTAATTATTTAATTATTTAATTATTTAATTATTTAATTATTTAATTATTTAATTATTTAATTATTTAATTATTTAATTATTTAATTATTTAATTATTTAATTATTTAATTATTTAATTATTTAATTATTTAATTATTTAATTATTTAATTATTTAATTATTTAATTATTTAATTATTTAATTATTTAATTATTTAATTATTTAATTATTTAATTATTTAATTATTTAATTATTTAATTATTTAATTATTTAATTATTTAATTATTTAATTATTTAATTATTTAATTATTTAATTATTTAATTATTTAATTATTTAATTATTTAATTATTTAATTATTTAATTATTTAATTATTTAATTATTTAATTATTTAATTATTTAATTATTTAATTATTTAATTATTTAATTATTTAATTATTTAATTATTTAATTATTTAATTATTTAATTATTTAATTATTTAATTATTTAATAATTTAATTATTTAATTATTTAATTATTTAATTATTTAATTATTTAATTATTTAATTATTTAATTATTTAATTATTTAATTATTTAATTATTTAATTATTTAATTATTTAATTATTTAATTATTTAATTATTTAATTATTTAATTATTTAATTATTTAATTATTTAATTATTTAATTATTTAATTATTTAATTATTTAATTATTTAATATTTAATTATTTAATTATTTAATTATTTAATTATTTAATTATTTAATTATTTAATTATTTAATTATTTAATTATTTAATTATTTAATTATTTAATTATTTAATTATTTAATTATTTAATTATTTAATTATTTAATTATTTAATTATTTAATTATTTAATTATTTAATTATTTAATTATTTAATTATTTAATTATTTAATTATTTAATTATTTAATTATTTAATTATTTAATTATTTAATTATTTAATTATTTAATTATTTAATTATTTAATTATTTAATTATTTAATTATTTAATTATTTAATTATTTAATTATTTAATTATTTAATTATTTAATTATTTAATTATTTAATTATTTAATTATTTAATTATTTAATTATTTAATTATTTAATTATTTAATTATTTAATTATTTAATTATTTAATTATTTAATTATTTAATTATTTAATTATTTAATTATTTAATTATTTAATTATTTAATTATTTAATTATTTAATTATTTAATTATTTAATTATTTAATTATTTAATTATTTAATTATTTAATTATTTAATTATTTAATTATTTAATTATTTAATTATTTAATTATTTAATTATTTAATTATTTAATTATTTAATTATTTAATTATTTAATTATTTAATTATTTAATTATTTAATTATTTAATTATTTAATTATTTAATTATTTAATTATTTAATTATTTAATTATTTAATTATTTAATTATTTAATTATTTAATTATTTAATTATTTAATTATTTAATTATTTAATTATTTAATTATTTAATTATTTAATTATTTAATTATTTAATTATTTAATTAATGAATGTTCGCATTAAAGATTAAATCTTTTATATGCGGCGAGTGAACACATAAATAATCAATTTCCTAAAACGAATAAAAAAAATGGTTTTAATGGAAAATAATTAGCAATTTTTGTAGTCGTTAATGGAATTCAGATTTGTTTCCTTCCGACACCAGTAGAGAGTCGCCAGTGAGTTGATTCGCTTTAAAAATGATTATGCCATGTCGTCTGGACTGTTGCTTTCGTATACAGTAATGCCCAGTTAATTGAAACCCGCTTAATTGCGTTTCCCGTATAATTGTTCCAGAAACATTACATTTTTAGCTCAAAATATGCTCAAATTACTCCCGATAATTTGAACCATAAATTGTGCATTTTCACCGGTGCAATTATACGGGGATTACTGTAACAATAATAATTGCAAACATTCATAACGTAATGACAAAAAATTTAACCTTTATTTAATTTCGTAAAGTAGCGATATAGTTATTAAACAGTAAATTTCCAGAAATACAACAAAGTAGATTAGTTTTTATTTGCATAGACCAGGTGCGATCAAAGGGGGGAATTTTGGGTAATTCAAACACGCTGATATAATTTCAAAGCTTAAATTTAAATGATAAAAAAATAACAATTTTATTTTAACAAATCAGCAGCAAACCTTCTTTCCTTGAAAATGACTCCTTACAGTAATGAGAATAGAAACAGATACAGCAATCGCAGATTAATTGGTTGTAGGGTTGCTAGACGATCGGGATTCGTCTGGATTGTTTTTCAATTGATTTTTAGTCAAATTGACGTTTAATTTCGTTTCTTCAAAAAATTAGATTTTTGGCATATAAATTATCGTTAATTGTGGTTAAACTTATCGGTTTCTCATAATTAAATTTATAAATCTCAACAATTATAAAATATTTCGTTTGGATCGTGTATAATCGGTAATTCAACAAACAATGGCTGGCGTCTTTTACTTGTACATAACCTCAATTAGTTATTACCTGTATATTTCTTCGTTGCTTCTGCTGTAGCTGTCTACATTTGCATCAATGAAAGATTGCAAATGTGATAAAGGAGTGTCTAGAAATAACTCCTTTATCGTTTCCTCGTTCCCTGTAGCGGCTTGTGTAAATAGTGCTTTCATCTCGCCTGCTGCATTGGGGCAATTACGGAGTATTTCGTAAAATTGTTGAAAACGAACAAGCATTTTTGTTATTTCTGCAATGTCTGTAGTGGAGCTCTAGTTAAAGCAATTGAATCGCTATGTTTAACAGTCTGTTAAATGTATTTGAAATAAAATTAAAAATTCTTAATGAGCAATTCGTTGACTTTAAAGGTATAATGAGAACTGAAGTGGTCAAGAACCAATCATTTCATGAGGAATATACTGGTTCTTTATCTAATATCGCTTGAAAGATCTTAAATCCAATCTGAGACTTAGATCTCAAAATCAGGCACAGATTTAAGTGCATCTCGCTCATCGTTCATCACTGCTGCTTAGTTGCCAGCTCTCTCTCTCTCACTTACTCAGATATAGTTTTGGCTGCTGATCAAAGCTTTTCATATCTACTGATCCACCATCAATCTCAAGTAATTGTATGCCTCCGATTGACTCACGGCTTTACTACTCCTGTTCTGCCAAATCCATCAACCTGCTGCTAACGCTGCATGAGAAAGTTCCTCCAAATATTATAAATCCTCATGGGAATGCTGATCGTTCAAACTACGACTGTTCTTGTCCGGTTGAAAAATAGAATTCCGAAGTGAAAAAGATCAATTCCTTGTTGATTCAGAATATAATTAATCGAAATAATAATAATCGCATAGCAAGCCATAATGTAGTGGTACTGAATGTAAATAATGAACTGGAAATTGCAGCTCATAAGAAATAGGTTCACCGTTCGACTTTGAAGCATTCTGCCACATAAGATATCAAATTCTCTTATAAACATCAATTTTAAATTAGAAGTCTCTTTATCTTCATGTGAAAAGTTGCTGAACCCTTCGTTGTGCCTAGTTGCTGAAAATGTGAAACAGTTCAAATTTTATCAAAGGGTTTCATCAGTTAAAACCTACATATGAAAAATTAATACTTTATCGTCCTCTGCAAACTGGATTTTTAAAATTATAGTATCTGAATGGATCTGGAATCAGAACAAAATTAAACACAATTTATGCTGCAATGTCTCAGTATGAGTTCGATGTGATAGTTTTTGTTGAAATATGGCTTAAATCAGATTTCTATGATGCCGAAATTTATGACCTCAATTCGCTGTTAAACAAATACTTAATTCTTCACTGGTCTGCAAAACTCTGGTACATTACTTGACCAACTCTGTGTGTCCATTACAACTCATTTGGTGCATTAAAAATGTGTTATTTCTACTTAGTGTTAGTTACTAGTGGTGTTGTTAAATATGAACTATATCAATGTACAGATTCAATTTCTCTGTTATGCGTCATGCCCCCTTAGTTTTAGAAATTGAATTCTATTTATGTATACCTGAAATTTCCTCATGAAAATATTAATCGTAATTATAATTTTGATTTCTATAATTTTGATCACATTAATATGCTCTATGTGAATCCTTATTTTTGCGAAACCTTATTTTCACTGATTCGAGCTATTACTCAATAATGTTCTTCCGCTTAAAAATAAAAATATTTTTAAGTGGCCGTGGTAAATGGTTGGCCTTAAAAAACTGCAACTACATATGTGCAAAGTAAAAAACTGCTCCATTATGCCTAGTTCCATGTTCTTAGAAGACAGAGTTTTATTTCCCTAAGGGCAGAAACTTTCATTGAAAAAATTTAGATTTTTTTTAATTCAGTAAATGTAGGGAATTTTTTAACAAAAAAAATTGTAAAATATTTTTGCTCAAAGTGTGAGTATGAGTTGGAAATAATTCGTAATTTGACGTTCCCAAGCTTAAGGGTCTATTTATAGAAATTGTCAAATATAGATCTAATCAATACACTTTGTGTATATCTAATTATAGGAACTTAGCGTAACATAATTAGAAGTCTGTTGAATTTTGATTTCTATGCTATGAATAAATTTTGTAGGGAAAATATTTTGTGAGCGTAGGGAAAAGTAGGGGTTTTTTGGGCAGCATAGGGATTTCTGAAAAAAGTATGTACCAGCACTGCTACATATGTACAGACTCGTATATACATTTCGTGGTTTTGAGTGATAAGAATATGTATATTATCAGTAGGTATAAAATTTCAGCATGAAATTTTGTTATCCCCACCAAAAGCGTTCGTTTAGACGCCTTTGTTTCACCCCTATTCATTTATCAGACACGCACGATTTACAACATACTGGTATACTTTTATAAAAGTAGTACAAAAGCAATGGCGTCCCTTTAGTAAAAAACAATGTGATGCATGCGGATAAATTCTCAGCATAAGCTGTGATTGGCTATTGGTACATTGGAATGACAAAAAAAGCTTATGGTTGGTTATTGGTGCATGGATAAATCAAGAAAGTGGAAGATTGAGAGATAAAGCGCTTAGTAAGAGAGAGCCGGACAGAGACGGAGAGAGAGCGGCGCGCAATGAGAGTGAAAGCAACGCTTGGGAAAAATCTCATCGAGTACTCTCTTAAGAGATGTGATTTTAGATACGTAAGTGTGTTTTTTGTATTGATGGAGTACTAATTTTTAAAATTATCAAACGTTTAATTTATGGTTTTTAAGTCGTATAACGGGGAGGGGAAAGAGATATGGAGGAAAGTTTTTTGGTTTTTATTTTATTTTTTTTAACATAACACTCATACTATCAATACCCGACACATGTCGTACATCGAAAAGCACGTTTAAGAAAGTAATGCAGGTAAATAGGTATTACATAAATATGTATGTATGTATGTACCTATCTATTTACATACACCCCTGCTCAAATTAATAGTTACACTGAAAGACTTTTTGTTCGAATTGGTTTTTGCAACCATTATAGCGCAATTAAAGGTAAAATGAAGTCTCTTTTAATTAACGCAACATGGCAATGCTATTGCTGGCAAAGTGAAACGTGTGATTTTCCTTGTGAATTGCGTGAAATTGCTTTGCGTGAAAAAAGTCAAAATCTGCTTGCTCAATATAATAGTTACACAATAGTTTTTGAAAGAAGTTTTTTTTTTGAGTTCTTACAGTTCTTAATTTAACAGCTGTAAATTTCGCTTTAATTAACTTAAAATAGCGAAATTTGATTAAATTATTTATAAACTTAAAAAGAAATTGGCGAAAAAAAAATTCTCTAACAAAGAACAATTATGGGAGTATGTTTAGAAAGTATGGTATGAGACACCCATAGACACCTGTCTGGATATGATTAATAGTATGCCAAGGAAAGTAGCGAAGGTATTTCAAATTGGTGGTGGATACAGATACACAGGATATTAGTTAAATGATTCAAAATATCCAATTATTTTTTTATTAACACTTTTAATTATTATTTTTTTTGTTGTAATATTACAAGTATAACTATTTTTTTCAGCAGTCGAATAAGCGCCTTAAAATGCTTATTGATATCAGATTCATTGTTATACTTTATCTAGTAGAAATTATAAAACCTGGCCCGTGCGCAGGGCGTTAACACCCAGTCCATTTTTCTGTCTTTTTGGTGAAAAGCTTGGAAATGAATCTTACTCCTTGTTGCAATCTGATTAAAGTTTATTAATTTACAGGCAATTAAAATGGAATTTCTGAACTATTTTAAAAACCACCCATTTTTAGTTATTTCATTGAGATCAACAAAATTGTAGGAAAATTGATATGAATATGTGAAAATTAATAAATCCTTTGACACAAGCAGTATATCTTCGGAAAGAAGAACACAGCTTTCGAACGATAAACAGATATATATATATGTATATATCTTAGATTTCAGCCAATAACTGAAAAAGGAGAAAAAAACACGTTTCTTGCAAATATCTCGGCAACGCTTCTGAGTGTCGTTTTCTTTTTCAGTGACCTAAAATTTGTCTACAAATACTTTTTTTTAGACACTCACGATGGACCAAAAATTTGTAAACTAGTGTAATCTAACATATGTATATTTTTTTTTAGAAAATATAAATGTTACGAAAAATATACATAACTTTCTTTTGTTGTTGCCAGGGGTGTGCCCCAAACAACAATCCTGCGCATGGGCCTGTATAAATCGCTTGCAAAACAGAAACTCGTAATGTATAAATAAAATAAAAAGTTACTGAAAGTATTAGTAAAACAAATACTTGATTTGATATTTTGATTTACTACACATTTACATATGTACATATACATTCAACATACATTCTGCCAAAAAATATTTCGATTCCCGGTCAATAAACACCATAATATTTATTATTCATTCAAATTAATTGTATCGCCTTCAAAATAGGCATATTCCGAAATAATACACTTATGCCACCGAATAACGCGAATTCCTTTCCATGGGTTCTATCGACTGAACAATGGTGCGTCGAAGTGGTAATTTGGATAGAGAAAAATTTCAGCCGGAGACATATCAGGTGATTCAGGTGGTTGTTCGATGTTATTTGTTGAGTTGTTGGCCAGAAATTCGTTCTCGCATTGTTAGATGGTGCGTTGTCGTCTGCACATTCCATAAGTTTTCTTTCCACAAGCTTGGCCTTTTTCGACGAATTCGCTCTCTCAAATTATCAGTTTGCAGATAATATTCTGATAATCTGCTACTGATTGCACCTGAGTTATATCCAGAGCTGATCTTTCGATAATTCATTGGCCATTTTATTGCCGTAAAGGTTCTTGTGACCTGGAACCCAGACAAAGCCATTGTTCAACATATGTCTTAGAGTGGCGAATATTTCCACACATTAGTTAACTAATTTCGAATATACTTAGGCTGAGTTCCTAATTATCAATTGTAAAGTAGTGATGTGATAGTGATGCAATATTTATATAGAGTAAGTTTTGCAACCCTGCTGCGTTGTTTGTGTTTGCTATGCAACACTCGTGACATTTTGGAGCACCTCTATGCAATGGCTGTTAATAAAAAATTATTTGGAATTATGAAAAAGTTTTGCAGCACGAGCGCCAACATTATAAATGTTTATCGAAAAACTATCACATTATCACTGGAAAATAAGTAAAAGCAGATAAATATTTGTATTAATAAATAAGAAACTAAAAAATAAAATTTATATCTTACTTATCTTCGTCCGCCATTTCCGCAATGGTTTTTGGTCCAACGCGAGTGCCTAAAAAAAAAGTATTTGTACAAAGCACCACAAAAGTTAGTGATGCGTTTTATACCTTTGTGATGAGTATCAATAACATGTTTATAGCAAATTAGAGCACGATACATTACATAATATAAGTAGGGTTGAATGTTGGAACTTGGTACCACTGCAAAGCAATTGACAAATAGGAACTCAGCCTTAATCTGAGCCTACAGCTTTGATGGCGGTTTGGCTAGTGTCCGACCGAATATTCGGCTTCGATTCTTCTGCTATTCGGCCCAAGAAAGCCTATTAGAATCCGAAGTTTTGGTCGAAGCCGCAGGTTATGATAAGCTTTACTGTAGATTGGCAAAAAAAACACTTTATTTAGAATTTTTAATACTTCTAATGTAAATCTAATGTGATCAACCGAAAAAAAACAAACAATTTTATATTACTTAAATTATTTATGATTTTTTTTATGTTTGTGATTTTTTAACAAACACGGGGTGGACCATTTATAATTTGGAATTTGATTTTGGTGTAAATAAGAAACGAGTAATATTTTGCAATGCGGCTTTTAATATTCGAAAGTACATTCCTTCTGGTTATTTGTGGAAAACTATTTTATTTAAGTGACATCCTCGGCTGGCCTTGCCGTATGTAGCCCATACGATCAACCTGATTTTTTTCAGTACATTTTCGACTGTACGGAGCTGTACTTGACGGAGGGCTGCGCCAATTTTTCCTTATGAGCCTTAATCGTTTCTGGATGGTTAGTGTAACACTTATCTTTAATAGCTCCCCACAAATTATAGTCCAACGGAGGCAAATCATAACTGCGTGGTGGCTAATGCACATCACCAATCTTCTTGAACATTCTGAGCAAAACCAGCAATTTTTCCGGGTGTTCGCCCTGTAGGAGTACGATAACGTGTTGTTTTATCCACGCAAAAGTTTCAAAAACGCAAAAGTTTTACAAATTGTAAACGTAATTTTCTTAAACTTTCGGTACAAGATTAACTTCAGTCGAAGAATGAAGAATTCTTATTTCGACTTCGTCCAAAAAATCACCTTTGGGGGAGCACTGCTGTGGGGATAACTTATTTAGCCCTCCTTCGTACCTTGGCCTTCTCACCATTGTTTCACATACTTTTAATATTTTATTTATTTTTCATTTTAATATTTGTTTATGCATTTGTCTTTTCTTTTAATTTTTCAAAATCAAACGCGAAGTCTTCTTTATTACCGAACAGATCACAAACGACTGACAAGCCGAGTAAAAATTAACCGAATGCTTGCAAACAGTGTAGCCATATATTGCGAAATCGAAGAAGTGGCAAAAAAACATCGGCAAATCATTGTGTTTTAACTAGTAAGATTATAGGCTAACGATTAGTGCAATTCCATACCCTGTACTGGTACTAGTCTGCATAATATTGTTCCTAGTTTACAACCACTCACTGAAGACTAGTTCGGAAGCTAATATTATGGACCAATTGATTTGCAATAAATTTGCAGGGTATATTTACATACGAGTATGTATACTTACTTTACTTTTGTAAAAATTTAAGAAAGATTCAGATTCTGGTTTGTAATTAAATTAAGTGGTACAATTTGTACTAAACAGCTCTGATTTTAAGAGTGAGCGAACGCTAGTGCAGAGTGC
Source organism: Palloptera scutellata (assembly GCA_958295655.1). Lineage (NCBI taxonomy): Eukaryota > Metazoa > Arthropoda > Insecta > Diptera > Pallopteridae > Palloptera > Palloptera scutellata. The sequence goes on from OY282453.1 coordinate 15,857,907, forward strand.
GAAAGCAATAATACAACAAACAGTTAACATTTAAGAGAACATAAAAATATATCAAACTAAAAACTAAGAGGAAAACATTTGCTCTAAGAGAGCAGCATATATTGTTTAGTATTATGGAGAGTGTGTGGGGTGTGTTACATATGTAGGTATGTAGTGTGCTCCATCACAAGCACCATATCCTGAATGAGTGGAGGAGAAGAAAGTTTAAATGTTTTTGCTTTGATTAACAATAAATCTGTATACATATTGTTTTCTTTTTTTTGTTATTGTTATAAAAGAATTGAGTCATTTTGTGTGTATTATCTGCATTCACTTAAGTACATATAATGCTGTTGTTGTTGTTGGCTGACGGACAACGGCACTACTACTAGTACCAGTTTAGCTTCATCGTTGTTGACGACGACTTCATTATCATCATCAGCATGAGCATCTTCCGTCAATCCACCATGCTTGTGTTATTCTCCTTTGCTGGTGAATGTTGCTGTTGCTTTTTTGCCTCTGCTGGCTGAATGTGTGTGCATGTTGGAGCGTGATCTTTAGTAGCATTTGAATATTACTGCGCAGAGGAGCACGCGCGTGTTTCTTTTGTTTGTTTTCAATATTACTACTGATTTACTGACAATAGAAACAAGGAAACAAACCATTTTCTATTCCATTGTTCATGAGTTTTGTTTTTGTTGTCGTCGTCGCCGTCATTGCTGTTTTTCGTCGCCGTTGATGTCGTCGTCACTGTCAACTTCAACTTTAACGTCACCATTGTCGCTATTTTAGTTGGCGGCGTTCTGTGCTTTTATGTGCTTTTATGTGAGTGTGTGCGTTTGTATATACATTGTATGTATACAAAAATTTTGTGTTAATTTCTAATTTCTTGTATTTTAATAAGAAATTGTATATATCTTTAATTCAATTAATTTTTTTGTTTTGTTGCGAGTATTGTCGTATTATTTTTGTCTCACTTCCACCTCCACCGCCTTCCAAATGACAAGATGATGCACGAATGAATATGCAAAACGACACAAGAGACAAACCAAACCAAAATCAAAACGGAAACAGGCAAAACACAAAAACTCAATTGTATCTTTTGCGTGTCTGTCTGTCCATCGTAGTTGTCGTCGTCGTCGCTTTCCCATGCGTGCACCCGCTTGCTCCCTCATGCGCTCCGTTATCTCCGTTGGTACGTCGTTGTTGTTTGTCCTCCTCACCTCCTCGCCTCCTCCCCCTCTCCCTCTCCATCCTCCCCCTCTCCCTCAACAGGTTTTTTGCTGCCACAGCAGACAGACTAAAGTAGTTATCTGTAGTTGCTAACAAGTTGGCCTAACAAACTCTACCTCAATCCTAGCTCTAACTAGTAAGTTAAGCTAACCAACCTGCATGCCACTTGCTGCAGCTTGCAACTTTTCTACCACAGCCACAGCATCTATCACAGCCATAGCTGATCACAATATGTGGCTGGTGGTGCTGCTGCAGATGCCGTAGATTTTGCGTAATATAAACAATTATGGTCGGTTGTACTGTCACAGCAGGTACAACTCTCAGTGCGTATCGCATGCGTGACATGCTGCAACGACATTCATGAAATTTGCGCTTGATGCTAAATTACTAGTAGAGATAGTTTTCAGTGTATGGTTCTTTCTTTTTTTTTTTAGTGTTTTAGTGTCAAAGTACAACTACAACAAAAGAAAAACAAAAATATTTTACAGAAATATTACACAAAATTCAGTTCATTACTCATTAACAATAATTTCAAAAGAAAAGTAAAAGAAAAATGTGCGCCGCGTGTGAAGTTATTTGATCAAAGTATTGAGATTAATGCAAAAAAAGAAGAACTAGTTCCGCAGCCAATATGCCATCAAAGTATTCACTCTTTAGTAGTCGAGAATGCTTTTCATATGTACATAAAAAATTATACATACATACATACATATATACATACAAACATACATACATAAGTAATTGTATAGCAGCTAACTAAGCAAAACAACTTAGTGTTTCAAATATTTTAAGAATGATGATGCAAAAATTGATGGAAATCAGACAACAAACAAAAACAGTACAAAACCATTGCAGTCATTATTTAACCCCTTGCGTACCACATATTCGGTGTACCTCTACGAATAGAGAGCATTGTGTTGATTGGAAGGAAGATTGATAGGTGGGAGGAATAAGGAGGGAGAATAAGAGAGGGAACGCAATCACAGAGCACCGATAAAGAGATAGACAGCCATTGTGGCAATTGTTATGCTCTTACCACAATGAAATTCAGTTTTATCAATGTCGACTACGACCGCATGTAGCGCCAAGGCCGAGCTTTTCGCATCCACTCATGTTGTGCATGTTATATTTGTACGTAAATGGGAGGGACCTACAGTTTTATGCCGGATCCGAACGGCGAAGCGAAAAGCTTTTTCATAGGGAATTTTTACTATTGTATGTTTGCCATTGCCTGCCAAGATTTCGGTAGTCGTTTACCAAATTGAAATTGTAGAATCAAAATGATAGACGATATATTCCGCCAACGGCGCATCTTGGATTTCCCAAAAGGGCCCACGAACTTTACGAGTACCTACAATTGATAATTGTTGGTGTCAACGATTTCAAGAGTTAAAAATATAACAAACGGACTTTTTCAAAGTTTAAGATGTGATTTAATATAGATTTGGTACAAACACTGATCATAGTTTTGTTTCAGATCAAACCTATAGGAATGGGTAAAAAATTTCAGACGTGATTTTCACTGGAGTTACGAGAGTGACGCAATCGACGAATGTCGATTTACTAAATCGTCTATAACTCAGTCAATACTTACCTGACATGACCTAATAGGGTATCGTTGAAATGGTATTATACCGATCTATAAAGTCAAATTAATTTTGTTTGGTTCTTAAAATATTTACTTTCACATCTTCCGAACCATTTTGAAATCATAAGATTTGCGTTCCTGTAACCAAAAAATATTGTATTCATTGACTCCAAAAGTTACTTTTGTAAATGAATAACCAATGACTCCAACTGCATTTTTTGTTCTGAGGTCAAAGTCAGTCGTGACTTCGAGGTATTGCAATTAAATTGAATGCATTCTTTTACAGGTTTGATACTGAGTTATAAAAGATTCCATAAACCCAGGTATGTTTAACTGAAATCTGAAAGGGTGAGGTCGACTGATACGTTCAATTTGGAATAACATATAAAATTAGGTAGGATTATTTTGAAATGTACAGAATACTTCATATGAAAATCGATACCTAAATATTTTCGAAGGGTTGCAATTTTTAGGACTTGAGTTGTAATGTGCCAAAAACTGGTAAAAATTATTATGTGGAAACCGTCAAAAGGGGCAGGGGCCAGGGCCCCCCTGCTCCCCCTAAACTGAAAGTGGAGAAATCGACAATTGTTGATTGCCAATATACTGAACTGGCAGAGAATATGGATGACGTTTGCAGCCAGGGTTGCCAAATGTATGAGATGTCTCGGAAACCAGTAATTTTTGTGAGTCCAGTGGAAATGTCCCGTATTTCAGACAAAATTTTATCACAGAATATATACTATAAATATGATTTTTTTGCAGCTCCTTTAATTTATTGTGAGCGACATTTTGGTAGTCAAGTCAGAAGCAGACCAAAACGCAAATAGATATTTAGATCGAAGGTCAGATAAAAAGACTAAAAATTAGATCAAAGCTGAACAAAGTTCATAAAAAAATGTACCATCTTTACACCAAAAATCGGATGGAGTTAAGAGAAAAATGCTGAAATAAGTATTTTTCCGGTATGACCAAAAATCATACTAAATTCTGATCGAAATTTTATCCATTATACGGTGTAAAAATTAGTCAGAAAGTTATACCAAATTCAGATCAATAACCAAATAGCTACAGTTATAAACATGGAAATTTTGGGCACCATTTCAATTATTTGTTTTTATCAGTGCAGTCTCGAAAACTAAAGTTTTTGAGTTGGGGACTTGGATTGTATGGATTTTTGGAGCTGCCCCTCCTTTTCTACACATTGCTTGGATATTAGCTTTTTCTCGCGCGAACACCACACATTTCTTTTTTGTATTTACGTTTTTCCATCGAACAATCAAACCAAAATAAAATTCGTAGTATAATGAAGCAACAGAAACGAAAAACAAAACAAATAGATACATATATCAGATCACATTCATATCAATTCCCTTTGCTCAGTTTCGACGTAGTTTCGGTGAAACTGCATTATATCCTTGGTTTTTTTTTGACTCATTTTTTTTTAATACATCGATATTGAACACCTCAACGCAGTTTCAGCCGAAGCCATGAAAAATACTGAAATCGCGCAATTTCACCTCCATGGGAACATAGTGTTACTTGCTTTCATTTTTTCTACCTTTTTTTACTACTTTCGTTATTACTTTGCAATCTAAAAAACATATTGACAGCCAGTTGGTTTAATTTTAATTGCAGAATTCCAAATATAAATGCTCTAAAGAGTTTTTATTTACGTATCGTCCCCTGAGAATTAATTTACCGTATGCGCCATTTCACAATTTTTGAGTTAAGAATGACGTTTTGGGCTTCAAACCACAAATTTTCAGATTCTTCAAACCGTTTCCTTTTATCTATTTCCGATTCCAAAATAATTAGGGTAAACTTTGCCACCAAAACGGAGACAAATCGGAAAAAAATTATATCGTTTTGTTTTGTTAATAATTTCAAGCTGAATTTACTCGAAATCGAAATTTGGTGTGTACGGCAAATAATTTCTTTCAGATTTTACTAACTTTTACTCCCATGCCCCTTCCGGAATAATTTTTATATAACGATTAAGGGTAAAAACACCCTGGTACATAAAATTCAATCAAATCGGTCGGTCTATAGATGACGCTACAGTACAAGCACAATGTAGTGCGTATAGGGTGTCCATATGCAAAATGGGCTTCATAATGCTAGAACGAAATTGTTGAAATTTTGTAAGTCACTGATCAAAAAGAAGGTTTTGGTTTTAGAACGAAACGTGTGCTAAAAAAACCACCGGGAACTAATACAACGGTAAACCAAACAAAAACTAGTAGGAAAGAAAATTTTTACACCAGTTGTTTAAAAAGATATTTCAGAGAAGTATCCTGAGTTTGCTTTAATTTGATAAAAAATTTCTTTAATACCACTTCTTGAAAATTTCACTTGTATAGAAACTAACATTCCCAATCAATCGACCAATATTGCCCGATATTTTTGAATAATAAAATTTCAAATAAATGGTTTTTTTATTTCGAAACTCACGATCTCAGAAAATATAATATATAATTAAAATATATATAATAATAATATAATATAAATTAAAGATGCATGTAAATTATAAGATGCAATATTTTAATAAACACAGCATATATATTATAATTAAAAATGTTCTGATTCCAAAAATTCGAAATAGTATAATATAAATAATACAATATTATAAATGATAAATCTCGGCCAAATTTCGATCCGATCATTTCAGATTTGGCTCAAACTCAGACCAAACCTATCAAAAATGGGTACGAAAAAACTATATAAGTATATCATTACTCAACTATTGTGGATGAATAGGGTATCGTTGGAAAGGCAATATAATATATGTAATAATGGACCATAAAGGCCAACTCAATTTCTTCAATTTTAACATAAAACCAAATTTATATAAAAATTAATTCCCGTTTGCTTGACGATTATAAACTCAAAAACGATTGAATTAATTAGCATGACATTTTTTTACAATAATGTATTATTATGTGTCATTCAGGCGTGGCGCTTCCCATAGAATTCATATGCTTTTCTGGGTATACCTCCAGAAACAGTACAGTACTAAAATTTCGCATAAAGATATTGGTTGATAATGCTGTTTTTTTGTTTTTGTTTGTTTTTTGTTTGTTTTTTGTTTGTTTTTTTGTTAAGTTAAAGTCAACACACTGGGTGTACTCCTATGAATGCTCAGAATTGTGTTGATGGGAAGGAAGATTGATAGGTGGGAGGAAGAAGGAGGAAGAATGAGAGAGGGGATGCAATCACAGGACACCGATAAAGAGATAGGCAGCCATTGTGGCAAGTGTTATGCCCTTACCACAATGAACTTCAGTTTTATCAATGTCGACTATGACCGCATGTAGCGCCAAAGACCGAGCTTTTCGCATTCACTCATGTTGTGCGTGATATATTTGTACATGAATGGAAGGCACCTACAGTTTTATGCCGCATCCAAACGGCGAATTGAAAACCTTTTACTAGACAATATTTACTCTCGTTTGCCATTGCTTGCCGAGAGGTGGTGCCGTGTAGAAAAATAGCCTTTTCTTTTGATTTAGCCACAAATAGTTCCTGATATACCCCATTATGGATATTGAGCTTATATGGGAGGTGCCACACCACTATTACCAATCACACCCACATCCCCCTAACATATGTTAATGTGGTGGCTGTGCCTGTGCCTGTGGTCGCTGTGGTGTAGTGGTAGTGCGTTGGACTGCTACGCAGAGTGTCCGGGGTTCGAATCTCGGCACAGGCAAAATCAAACAAAAAAGTAGAAAAAATAATTTTGCTACACGGCACCACCTCTTGGCAGGCAATGGCAAACCTACAAGAGTAAAAATTGCTATGAAAAGCTTTTCACTTCGCCGTTCGGATTCGGCATTAAACTGTTGGTCCCTTCCATTCATGTACAAATATAACACGCACAACATGAGTGGATGCGAAAAGCTCGGCCTAGGCCCTCCATGGGTTGTTGTGCCATTAAAAGTAAAGTAAAGTAAGTGCCTGTGCCTAGTGCGGTGGACTGTTACGCAGTGTCCGTGGTTCGAATCTTGGTACAGGCACACCTGTGTGTGCACACCTTTATTTAAAGTTTTTCCATTACTTATGTTGTGGCAGTAAGGCTCTCTTCAAGGTCAAACAGTAAACTGAAATTTTCAAAGGGTAATACAATTTTGGGTCGATTTTAGCTCTTGTGGTTGGCTACTTTTTTTTATTTAATTTTTTTAATTTATTTAATATTATAGAAACTTTAGTGCAATAAGATGTACATAAATATTTTATAGCGCACCAACTGTAGTTTTAAATTAATAATTAAAAAAATAATTAATAACCAACATGAGAAAAAAAAGTAAACAAGAATATAACAAAAATAAATAGTAAAATAAATATGTTAAAAAATAAAAACTAATACTACTGGAGAGAACAAACGAAAAACATAACTTTTAAACCTATGCCATTTATTAATTTGAGATCTAATGTTCTTATGGCGCTGATGAAAAAGAGTTGGCTAGTCTTTAAGTATTTGAAACTAGGCAAAAGTAGTTGCTTGGTTCTGGAGGATTGCGCAAATTTAGATTTTTTGTATAGATAATCGGACACTATATTTTAAGTAGATTGAAGCAAAATAAACACTTTTTAAATGCTATAAGTAAATCGATATCTAGTCCGGTTTACGAGATATTGGGCGAGAAGGAATTGTTAAAAGGTCTTATGTATATCCAAATCAACGCCATAATGGCATTGCACTTTTAATTTGATAATAACACCATATTTTCGATAAGGCATTACAGTAAGTAGCTCATTAACTGGTTAAGTACCCAGATGAAGGCGTCAGGGCTTCGATGTACTTAAGTGGGAAGGCACTTAAAAAGGGAAATTTCTATGGATATTTGCTGAAAAAAGTAATAAATTACAGGCATTTAATCGAGAATTGTATTTAAGAAAGCGGTACTTAACCGGGTTTTAATGTATATCCAAATCAAAAGGGCAATAACATCATAATTTTTAGCCGCAAAGTGGAATTCACCTTTACAGATAACCCGTTTAATTAACACTGTGTAACAAAAATGGACTTTAAAGTAGTAAATGAGCTGTCGCCAGGTTTTTCTGAAGCATTTGTGATCGCTGCTCATGCATCTGTAAATCTTTTCGTGAGCTTTCGTGTATATTAGTTAAATTTCGAGTTTTTGAAAATTTGATTTGTTTTTCTTTTTTTTTTGTGCAATTTTAGGAGATTTGGATGAAAAACAAATTTTCTTAAATTTAAATTTTTCGTGAACACCTAGTTCTTTTTTTACACAATAGCTTCGTTCTCAATAAAATGGTGTAAAAAAAAATCGTGTAAAAAAATATATGAGCTATATGGAAAAATAGTAGATTGTTTCCCGACCTAAAAAAGCAACTTTAAAGTATAATAAACAATACGTTCTTGTTAGAGTTCACTTGAGAATTTATTTTCCGTGCTTACACATTTAATTTGTACATTAAAAATATTATAAAAAAAATTATGAATTGGATCAGAGAAAATAATATCAGAAATTTATTCAAATCAAGACTTACTTACTTACTTAACTGGCACTACAACCGATGATCGGTCTTGGCCGCCTCTACAAAGCTTCGCCAGTCACTTCTGCTATGCGCGCGCTGGCGCCAGTTGATAAGGCCAAGTGCAGTCAGGTTGCCCTGCACCTGGTCTTTCCAACGAAGATTAGGACGACCCCTTCTGCGTGTTCCTCCACCGTGGTTCGAATAAAACACCCTTCTAGCCGGAGCGCTTTCTTCCATTCGCTCAACATGACCCAGCCAGCGAAGCCGCTGGAGTTTTATACGCTTGACTATGTCAGCGTCCGCGTACAGCTCATACAGCTCATCGTTCCATCTTATTCGATACACGTCGTCCACGCATACTGGACCGTAGATCTTACGGAGTATCTTCCTCTCGAACGCTCCTAACAGCCTCTCATCATTGATGGTCAATGTCCACGTCTCTGCGCCATACATTAGGACGGGAAGGATGAGGGACTTATAGAGCGTTATTTTCGTCGGTCGAGAGAGGGCTATACTTCTCAATTGCCTACTGAGCCCGTAGTAACACCTGTTGGCAAGAGTTAATCTCCACTTGATCTCAAGGCTGACATTATTGTTGATGTTTATGCTGGATCCTAGATATACGAAATCCTTGACGACTTCAAAAGTGTAGTTGTCAACAGTGACATTTTGTCCAAGACGCCGTGACTCTTTGTTTGTTGACACAAGGTATTTCTTTTTGTCCTCGTTCACCACTAGACCCACTCGACGAGACTCCCTTTCCAGGTTGGAGAATGCTGCACTGACTGCTCGAGCGTTTTTGCCAATGATGTCAATATCATTAGCGTATGCTAGCAGCATGACACTCCTGTAGAAGATAGTGCCAGAGATGTCGATGTTCGCAGCTCGAATTATTTTCTCCAGCATAAGGTTAAAGAAGTCGCACGATAGGGAGTCACCTTGTCTGAAACCTCTTTTGGTATCAATGGTGCGGAGAGGTCTGTCCCAATTTTCACTGCGTTTGTGTTGTTGGTCAGTGTCATTTTGCAAAGACGAATGAGCTTTGCAGGTATACCAGGATACCAAAATCAGACATTGCGGCGTACAAGTGATCCCTAATCGTGCTGTTGAAGGCGGCTTTATAATCGACAAATAGATGATGGGTGTCGATCTGTTTTTCTCGGGTCTTTTCCAGGATTTGGCGTAGTGTGAATATCGGGTCGACGGTGGATTTACCAAGCCTGAAACCACACTGATAAGGTCCAATCAGTTTGTTGACGATGGGCTATTAAGAAGGCTTATCCCACGGTAGTTGGCGCAGATCGGGGAATCACCTTTCTTATGCATTTGGCAGAGTACGCTGAGATTCCAATCACTTGGCCTGCTTTCATCTGACCATATTCTGCATAGAAGCTCATGCATGCGTTTTTTTAACCTCTTCGCTTCCAGTCTTAAACAACTCAGCAGACAGGCCATCTGCACCTGCAGCCTTATTATTTTTCAGCCGAGCAATGGCTGTTAAGACCTCCTCATAGTCAGGCGGCGGTACTTCAACGCCGTCAGTGATTGGGGTTTCCGGAGTGGATTCCGCAGTGGCGGGATTATTGCCGTCATCGCCATTAAGCAGCTGCGAAAAGTGCTCCCTCCATAATCTCATTATGCCCTGAACATCTGTCACCAGATTTTCGTCTTTATCATTGCAGGAAGAGGCCCCGATCTTCAAACCTTCAATCAGGCGTCTTATTCTTTCAAAGAATTTTCGGACCTCGTTCCTGTCCCGCAACATTTCGATATCATTGAACTCGCGTCTTTCTTCATCTCTTTTCTTGCGCCTGAAAATACGTTTCTCCTCCCTCCTCAACTCTCTGTATCGCTCCTTAGCAGCTCGCGTTGCAACTGACTGCAGGGTGGCTCTGTAAACAGCGTTTTTTGCTTCAGTAGCATCGCGACACTCTTGGTCGTACCACATATTTCTCCGTCGACGGTGGTAGCCTAGCACCTCTTCGGCAGCCGTACGCATAGAGCGGGAAATGTGCGTCCACTGCGCGCATACGATATATCATCAAGTTGAGGGGTGTTTTGCGAAAGGAGGAGTGCAAGTTGGTTGGCGAAGACTTCGGCTGCCTGTTGTGATTGCAGCTTTTCGACATCCAGCTTTCTCTTTGTACCTATCCGTACGCGATTTGCTACACATATACGTGTGTATACCTTGGCTGCAACCAAGTAGTGGTCTGAGTCAATGTTTGCACCACGTATTGTGCGTACGTCTAGTACATTGGAAGCGTGCCTTCCGTCGATCACAACGTGATCAATTTGGTTTCGTGTGTTTTGATCAGGGGACAGCCAAGTGGCCTTATGGACATCTTTATGTTGGAATCTGGTGCTACTTACTGTCATGTTTCGTGCGGCGGCGAAGTCGATCAGTCTCATGCCGTTATCGGTGGCTTCGTCGTGGAGACTGAATTTTCCGATCGTCGGACCAAAGAGACTCTCCTTGCCCACCTTGGCATTAAAGTCGCCTAACACGATTTTAACATCGTCGCCGTGAACCTCGAAAATAGATGACGCAGTCTCTTCCCAACCACAAATCCAACACAAAATTCATGTCTCGACGCATGACAGCTATAGTAGATATCACAGGATGCTCTTTTGGAGCAACCCTGTCCCGTCCATCGCATTTCCTGTATATAGGTGATGTCAGCTCTATATTGTTGGAGGACATCCACCAGCTGGATAGAGGCACCTTCCCTGTAGAGGGTTCGGACATTCCAGGTGCATATCCGCAAATCGTTGTCCTTTGGGCGTTTCGGGAGTCGTCAACATTAAAGGGGTTCTTTATCCGAGGCTTATTTTGAGGATTCGTTGGTGGGTATTTTAACGTGGTGGGTTCCAAGCCCGACGCACAACCATTCATTCAAGGCCATGGAGAAGCCCGCCGCAAACATTAGTTAACTCACTGACGGTTGTCAGATCGCTATCCAGGGGACGCTACGAGGAGGCTGTGTGTTGACTTGAAACGTAGAAGCGCAAGGATCAACCATGGACGCACCTGCGACTGTCACGAACTTTACCTTTTGTCCTACGCGCCAGGCCCCCCAACTAATAAGTATAAACACAACAAATTTTTATTCATCGTCACTTTCTGACAACAAACACATACGATTGCGTATCACTGCTTTCACTAAAGCTATTTTGTTCATAATTTTTGGAAATATAGCTCTATTACCATTTCTATTCCCCACTGTTGATAATTCAGCAGTTCTTAGAACTGCTTAGTTAGAACTGAATTAGTTATTAAAGGTTGTTTTTGATTTCGTCAAAATCCCTGTAAGATGCCATTAACAATTTCAGTTCACGTTGAAATTTCGCAGCTCGTTCCTTATCAGGATCACGTTGTTTAAAATGATTACCTTAATTCCTTGCAAGGTCAAGACCTTTTTTAATTAGAGTTGCATTTAAAGCAGGAAGATCCTCTTCGTCATTATCGCTATGTTCTCTTTGATGAAGAGGCTGTATCCTACACGGGCGAGGTTTATAATTTCATTTTCACTCAAGCTTTTATCAACTAATAATTCATCTAGATCTGCAGATGATAGATCATCGAATCCATCTCAACTAATAGTTTGTGCCAATGTAATAATGTAAGTAAATTCGTTGTTATTATGAATGACAGAGTCTTTGCTTTTGACACATTCAGACCAAATATTTTTCCAACAAGAATTCAAGGTTGATGGCTTCAGTTCAGCTAGCCCAACTTGGTTAACGCAGTCCACAATTGAAAACTTTTTGTATGCATCAATGACTGTTAACTCATCATTACTATCTAGGTTGTCTACCATGTATTGGAAAGAACGTTTTATGTAGTACGCTTTAAATGTAGAAATTATTCCTTGGTCTTAGGGTTGTATTAAGGATGTAGTGTTAGGCGGCAGAAAACAAAATTGAACATTTAGATGCTTTAAGACCGGATGGCTAGGTGCATTGTCTAGAATTTAAAGAACTTTAAATTCTAGACATTTTGCATTCATGTAGCGTCTTAGTTCTGGGACGAAGTATTTGTGAAACCATTCTGTAAAGATGGCACTGCTTATCCAAGCCTTTTTGTTTGCCATTCAGTGAATTGGCAATTTATTTAAATCAACTTTAAAACCACCAGCAGTTTTCTGTAATTGTGCAACATAAGTTCTGCTAGACATTTTTTTCCAAAAAAAAGGCCTCTTGCGTCTACATTCTATACTTGGTCTGGGATGTATCCTCCATCTTCAATAGTTTATGTTTTTCCGTCTTTCTAAGTTTTTGAGGAAAGTCTTTAGCAGCCAATTCATCTGCAGAAAATTCGGGTTGTTTTGACTGAGAGGAAGTGCTTGGCTCAGCTTATTTGAATTGTTTGTAGATTCTTAAGGCTGTTTGTTTGATAGTAATTCCGTCTACTGGTATTCTTTTTTGGGATTTGTCTTTAATCCATATCACCAAAGCTTTTTCTATCTTTTCTTACGAATGACGACGAGTTGGCACTTATTTTTGTTCCAGAGCATACAACCTTTCTAATCGCAGTTTCATTTTTCTTAATTGTTCTTATAGTAGCTTCATGAATACCAAAATGCTTTCCTAAAGCAGTTGCACCTTGTCCTGTTGCAAGTTGATCTGAAATCTTAATTTTAGTATCTAAACTGATAGCTTTCCTCTTCTTAATTACTTCAGGTGACTTATGTGACATTGCCTCAGGCCTACCAAAATACAATAAAAAAATCCAATGCAAAAATTTGGAAATTATTTAAAACTTACCTGTTATTGGGTTAATAAATTTATAAGAGCATTTTCTTAATTTTTCTTATAGCTTTTTAAACATCCACGGCAACTAAACATCTTTCTTTTGAATTCTCAAAATCACAATGAAATATGTACAAAAAAAATTACGTTTTTACTTTATGTATAATTCGGGAAAGAAAATACGCATATAATCAGTGTTACCATTTTAGTAGTTTTCCAACTAATTTTAGTTGTATTTTATCGATTAGTTAATTTTTTACTGTTCCATCCATTTTAAAAAATGTATAAAAGAATATGTATTTAAAATCGTGTTGAATAAAAACATTTCGTGTAAAAAGAGAAAAATTTTAACATTTTAACTCGTGTCAAAGAAAAGAATTTGTGTAAGAAGAGAATTAGGTGTATATTTTTTGTTCTTATAAAATTTTCAAAAAATTAAGATGTATAAATATATCCTGACGGTACCGATCAAAAATACTCCAGGCCGGGCTACAACTCATTTAATATTTTGCTGTTGTACAGTGGCCAATTATTATCCTACTGTTAACAGGACAATGGGGAAAAATTATACTTTCAGGTCAAAATTTGTAACAAGAAATAATAGGTACATTACCGTCTTATTTATATTATCGTCTTCTTTATCAATAGAATAGTAAATATAACATAGCCAAATGGGTCTTAAGAAAATTCCTATTCTGTGAATAATTAACAAAATAAGATATTTTCACTTGAAGAAATATCGACTTTACTTTTGTAATCACAATATTGACAAAAGACATGAAAAATGCATTAATTCCATTGCATTAATATCTGGACGATGATGGATTTACCAGGCCTGAAGCCACACTGATAAGGTCCAATCAGTTTGTTGACGATGGGCTTCAGTCTTTCGCATAGTAGCTCGATAGAACCTTAAATGCAATATTAAGAAGGCTTATGCCAAGGTAGTTGGCGCAGATCGTGGAATCACCTTTCTTATGGATTGGGCAGAGTACGCTGAGGTTCCAATCACTTGGAATGCTTTCATCCGACCATATTCTGCATAGAAGCTCATGCATCCTCGATTCTATGGTCCCGAAATTTGGAAATTTTTCGTGTACAATCGCTTCTATGTGGATTTCATCCATATGGAATTGAGTCAAGCTCAATTGCAATCCGAAACCAAATATAGCGGTGGTACAACAGGGAAACCTTCTGACGGTCTAGCCAATCAGTGATAAGATCTTCCATATTTTTGTTAGAACGAGTTAGATCAGTATACTATTTTCTGCTTGTGACAAAATCTAATAATTGGTTTCCTCTGAAGTTGTACTTCGTGCTTCCCCAAATAGGATTCGTGTACTGCTTCGCATGACCACTGCATAGGAGAGCAGTGGTCATGCAGTTGTCCTCATTTTCATCTTGTACCTGCCCAAGATGAAAATGAGGATGCACTCCGCAGTCTGAAGTAACTCTAACGAGTCCAGGTCATTTTCATCTTGTACCTACCCAAGATGAAAATGAGGATGCACTCCGCAGTCCGAAGTGACTCTAACGAGTCCAGTCCCACACAACGCGTGATCTATTCCCAACATTGGTACCAATTCTCGATTTGATATAAAGGGTGTTTTTTTGCTACTTGGTTTTTAATGCTTATATTTCTGACAGTTCAGTAAAAAATTCTCAGCTTGGTTTGCCATTTCATCATGAATAGACTTACGCCTGAATAACATTTGCAAATTATTGAAATTTGTAAAAAATGTGTGTAATCGCAAAATTTTCTTCAGCAACGAGACTAATTTTTGGCTCACTGGATACGTGATTAAGCATAATTGCCGTGTTTGAAGTGAAGACCAGCCAGAGGTTATTCAGCGGCTACTAATGCATCCCGAAAAATGCAATGTTTGGTGCGGGTTATGGGAAGACGGCATCATTGAGCCGTATTTTTTGGACAAAAGACCACATGCAACAGTTACGGCATAGCTACCACCAGAAACTTACGACCGTCCTCCGACCGACTTTTCAGGCTGTTCACAAGCTACGGCCAACGTTTCCAAATTCACCACTTCGGATTTCGGATTAACCTTCCTCCGTTTCGCTTTGCGCTTTCCTTCTGTCGGTGGGAACTCCGGAGCTTCCGCCAGAAAGCTGACCATTCCGGATGATTCCTGTGATCATCCGTCCTATTCCTGTGAGTAGAAAAATCCTCTCCAAAGACCATTCTCCGTGATTGCATCCTCCTTTAGCCGTGGCCTCCGCATCCATTTCAGCTCTCCCAAGTTTCCGGTTCCTCCGTTTCTGTTGCCTTTCGGACAACTCTCCTGAACTCTATTACAACACTGAACCATCGTGGCTGCACCTCCCAAACCTTGACTGATACAGCCATAGCAACTTTATTATCGCATAGCAGCGCTTAGTTCTGTGCTCGTCAAAAGACTGTCTGACATAATTGAACCTGCCGGAAATGAGTCTTTACACAACTAACGCTCCGCACCACGGCAAGATGGCTAGTCATGTTGGAGGGAGGAGTTAATATCTTAAAACACAACATTTTTAGAGGATTTTGATTTTTTTGATGTCATAATTTTTAAATTTAGGAGGTGCTCCTTTAAATAACGACAAAACATATTTACATCCATATACACATATCACCCGATTTACACGGTAGATACGTTCCACAAAAAATCATGCAATTCGAAACCGTGTAAAACAAGAATGTAAAATATGGTAGAAGGATTGGAACTAAATGTTTAGCCGTATAAATCGAATCAAAGAATATAAAAAAAGTTCGTACTTTCAATTGGAAAAATCGCGTTAGTTCCTTGTTGGTTGGAATCATGGATCCGAAACGATCGTCTTATCAGCCTGTTCTATATACATATATTGCTGTTTACATACATATATTTTCTGTTCTCTCTATGGCAAACCTAACGTTCATTAAGCCTGTTTACTACACTATATACAATCTCAAAAGATGAACTTGCCAAATTCGGAAAAAAACAAATTAATTCCAAATTAAAAAATATATTATGATACCTTCTTCTTACTTTGGCAGATATTTTTATAGACTTCTTCATATTGACTAACCGAATTTTTATACCCTACACACTCTGTGTACAGAGTATTGGATTTAATATACTTAGTAACGGTTGTTTGTAACGCCCACAATTAGGCTTCGTAGGTATGAATATAATAAAAAAAAGGTGAAAAAGGGTGTTAAATTTTATAGGGTGTGTATATACCATACATATTTAAAAATCGGCCGAGCCTAAACTTTGTTTTCGTAATTTTTTTTTTGTTAAAATTTGAAAACAGTGTTAAAGCGAAACCGAGCAATTCGAGTACTGTGCCAATTGGGGGACAAGTGTACTTGTATATGAATGAGCAATATAAAATTGTATGTACGTGTATTGCCTGCCCATAATGATTATGAGAGTATGGTGTGTAGCATATCAACACTTGATGCAATTGCTGATGCCACAATGTGTGCGATGGTGTGGAAACAACAACCTCTTTGCAGTTACAGTACAGTGGCATTGATATCAGCATCAAGATCACCACCGTCGTCAATGTAGAGCGTGTGGTTAGTAGTGTTGCCATTAATACATATTTTACAATAGATTTGTATTTGCAGAATGAAGAGATTGTAAAAGAAGAAGAACTTTCATCATTGAACTTTGATAATGAAAGTTCAATAATAAATTCGATCACAATAATTTCGAATAGTAAACAGCCGCTCAAATGATAATTCGAAATAAATAATTTCTGAATTCCATTCCAGTTGTAGAGCTCTCCTATTTTATTTTAAATTAATGGGTTGAACAAAATAATTACCCATTATAGACACAGCTTGAGAGTTTCGGATAAATATGTAGAGCTGGCAACTCTGATGGTTAGTATAACTTTACTGGTACTGCTGTTTCATATTGTTGTTCTTTTTGCAATTGTTCTTACTTTTTCCTTGGCTTTGGATTTTACAGAAAACAAAAAACAAGAGCATGCTCAAGAGAACAATGGACTCAGTAGCAGCGGCAACATCCCAAAAGCAGCTGCAGCAGTTGCGTACTTGAGCAGTGAACATGTGCCAGTCTGGCACGTGCCTGCTATATACATACATTGTCACAGTGTGCGAGCGTGCACACAAACACAAAATAAAATCAAAATTTTAAATAAATAAATGAAAAATCTATCCAAATAAAAAGCTTTGCAAAGAAAACTTACGTTGCATATTCAGATAGCTTCGGAAGTACGCACTTCTCAGCACTTGTTTCTAACATTGTGACAGTGTGAATTTTGCAAAAACTCAGCTCTTCTGGTGAAAGTTTTATATTAATATTGCAATACTTGGTGAATTTAAAATTCATTTAAAAACATCATCTAGGTACTCGTATTTAAAAGTATTGAAAAAAAATTTAAAAGATTTTTGAAAACTTTGTTTAAGCCGCAGGGACATTTTATGGGTATTCGAGTATCATCAGTACTCGATACTTTTTACCCGATACTTTTTTACTCGATTCTTTTGTAGTGAATATTTGTTCTCATTGAGTATATTAATCAGTATATTAATTATTTCACTTCATTACCTCGAACAAAGCAACATATGCCCACGAGCGGGTTTCTGGGTGCTGTTTCAGGTGTTTTTACTTTTTCGAATCGAAGAAGTTAAGTTCTGAAATTGGCAAAACAAAATTTTATAGAGTGATTGATGCTGATAAAAATATTATGTTCCACGCAAAAACCTTAAAAATTTAACCCAATTTTATACTTTTCGGTCGGCCAATTCGATACTTTCCGGTATGTTAATCTCTCTTCAATTAAAGTGAAAGAAAAGTAACTAACATTTTAAGAATTTTTATGATAATCGATTTTGTTGAAATTTTATGTTATTTAATTATTATTTAAGATAGGAAACATATTTTTGGTCTTAATCGTGAGTAAACATTAGGAAACATTTTATAAAAGTGAAAGTACGGAAGTTGAACATCTTGTATTAATCTTCCCGTCTCAAAAATTCGTCCTACTCTAATGTTCATATATCAGACAATGACTTCATATGTATATGTAACACCAAAAAGAAGGCGGATACAGGGGATGTGTTACTGTCAAAGTTAATATTTTCAGTCTTCTTAACAAGTTTTATTTTTTTCATAAAAATTGTACAACATTATGACAATACGATATCTTGTAAACCGCAAATTGTATTACCAAACCAATAAAAATAGTTTGATCAGGAACAAATTTTGTTAGTTTTTATGTAGAAGTTTTATTATTCTTTTATAAGAGTGCGCCATTAATCATGTCAGCATTCTGGAGGACAAGGGAAACGGTACCGGCAAAATTAATAAGAATAAAGAAGCAAAACCATAGGTGGCTCACCAGTGTCGTATTGCCATAATGTTTAAGATTTGATGATAAATTAGATAATTTATTACAATGGTTATGACACCTTGTGAATTACTCCAGTTGTGTTTGTGAAGCTCCTGCCGCTACGAATTATAACTTATTTTAGGACGGTAGGTAAGTAGATCAGTCGGTGTGAAGTATTTCTTACATCCATTTTTTTCACCCTTCTTTCGACAACCCAAATATGTGATTATTCCAACGAAAGTCTTTTTGGTGGGACATGCCCAGAACATGAAGAGCCGATGACTCCACAATAATTACCCTACGTAACCCATTTAAGTGGTTAAATGGGTTACGTAGAGTGGTTAAGTGGTTAACGTGGATTTGGGAAATTCGTTTGTAGGATAACAGGCAACATTGTATTCTACGCGCGTTGAATTCAATTCTATTCCTTAGATCCCACTTGAAGATTGTTTGAAGATCATTATAAAGTGAGTCATAGCTTGTCTAATTCTCTCAATCTATAAAGATTTAGTGCGATTTAATCAGGTATATGAATGAAAAATATTACTGTAATCAAACCAGCTTATGGGGTTTCTTGTCAAAGACAAAAGGTGATTGATGAAAATAAGGAAAAGGGTTGGGGAGAGGACTGAGCCCTGCGGCGCTCCGGCGTTGATGGAACGATTTTCCGAAGCGATATCGTATATCACAACACGGATAGAAAAAACTTAGAAAACTCGAGAAGTTATTACAGGCCCCATATTCAATCAGTTTCGACCCAAGTGCTTTATGCCACACTTGGTTTAACTCCTTGGGAATATCAAGACCAACCGCTTTGCTGTCACCTTGGATGCAATGATTCCAGTTTTCGGTTTTTACCGCCATGAGATCGTCCGTAAAACGATTTCTACGTAAACCGTACTACCGATCATTAAGTAAAGGATTTTTCATAACAATAACAATTTTGTATTTATGTAAATACAAACTCACCCTTATATTTTTTTTTTATTTGCACAAGTTCACGAGCGAGCAACTTTAAGTTTGAAGAATACGCTGAATTTCATCGAAAAATCATCTTCAGGGATTAAGCTAATTTAAGCTTAATTGCTTTGCCAATAAGCAAAATATGCATTTTTGGACAACAACAAACCCTCATGTGCTTCAAGAGACACCATGGCATCCACAAAAAAAGACCGTGTGATGCGGATTTTATGCCCGAGGTGTTGTTGGGCCGTATTTTTTCGTCGATGAAAGTGATCGCCATGCTACGCTCAATGGAGTTCGCTATCGTGCCACTATATCGGAAGACTATATTTGGCCAGAATTGGATGGACTTGACATCAATGATTCCAACAAGATGGCGTTAAGTTTTTGGTTTTTGCCAACAAGCCAATAACGTGAGAAGAGCTCAGAAACAATAACAAACGCGAAATTGACAACGCTCCAGCCGATGTGTATGAAAGAGTGGTGAAAAATTAGCTCCAAAGTATCGATCGCTGCAAACGTGCTCGCTGTGCATTATCGAATTCCATAATTATGTAAATGTAACATGTATACTACTTACTTACTTACTTTTAATGGCACAACAACCCATGGAGGGCCTAGGCCGAGCTTTTCGCATCCACTCATGTTGTGCGTGTTATATTTGTACATGAATGGAAGGGACCTACAGTTTAATGCCGAATCCGAACGGCGAAGTGAAAAGCTTGTCATAGCAATTTTTACTCTTGTAGGTTTGCCATTGCCTGCCAAGAGGTGGTGCCGTGTAGAAAAATAATTTTTTCTACTTTTTGATTTTGCCTGTGCCGAGATTCGAACCCCGGACACTCTGCGCAGCAGTCCAACACACTACCACTACGCCACAGCGACCACATGTATACTACACCTGCGCTTTATATAAATATTGAAAAACCTTTTAATTCGTTTCGCTTTAAATATTTAACCAAGTAAAACTTCACTACTCTTTCCATGACTTTAGATAGCTCCGTAGGATCCTCAGAGTCCGTTGTCAGTACTGCTGTCTACTCCGTGTCGCTCGGACACTCAACTATACATACTCTGTAGAATCATATATTCGATATTAAAAGGAAACGGTTAACTTAGCTCCTTGATTGGAGTTTCCGATCCATTCCACCGTTGATGTGATTACTGCGGCCATCGTCCTTCTTTTCTACATGGCCTTTGGCGCTAAATGCGGTCATAGTCGACACTGATAAACTGAAGTTCATTGTGGTAAAGGCAAAACACTTGCCACAATGGCTGTTTATCGGCGTCCTGTGTGATTGCATTCCCTCTCTCATTCTTCCTCATTCTCCCTCCTTCTTCCTCCCACCTATCAATCTTCTTTCCATTCAACACAATGCTCTGCATTCATAGGAGTGTGTTAAATATATCAATAAAAAAAAAATACTTTTAAATTCGTTTCAGAAACCAAAAACCTTTATGTATTTCGTCTACACATACTAATTAAATACTTTTTGGTGTTTTTGTTTGATCGAAAATCAGTTAAATAAAAACATAATCACAAGCTAAATAGAAAAATTAACTACTTAATTTGTGTTTCCAGCTGTTGTGATTTATAGCGTAATAACTCGTCAACTTTAAACGTATTCATATTTCCAGCAACGAAAATGCGAAACAATATCTGAATATCATACATACATACATACATATATTGAGTTGTACCATTGGATAAAGAGTGGTGTTGTAACAATAATAAAAATAAACTTCTATTTTAATATGTGAAACATAAAGATTTAACTTAAATTACACTCAATGTGCCATCATTATCATAACTAGTCAAAAAAGTTTAAATTAATTATAAAAAACACCAAAAATATGGTATAAACATTGCATACACGTGGTAAGTAGAAATTGTATTATGTTTTACAATTAATTTTAACAATTTTGCTGTAAATATATTCAAACATTAGCACAGCAAAATTTTTTGCCTCTCATTTTCTTTATAAACAGTCGTATTTATAAAACAGCGTAGCCCATTCATAAGCTTACATAAAAAAAATTAAATATTTGTTTTTTTGTTGTTATAAATGTCGAAATGCATAGAGAAAATTGAAGTTGAAGTTTGCCAATAGTTTTTCAATTTACCAACGACCAATTCTGGTTGTAATTTGAGTTTTGGAAAGAGAGCCATATCAGGTGAATACGGTGGTTGTTCGATGATATTTGTTGAGTTTTGGGGATAGAAATTCGTTCATAATGAGATGGTGCGTTGTTTTGGTGCAAAATCAAATTAGTTTTCTTTCCACAAACTTGGCATTTTTCAATTAATTTGCTATATCGAACGCAGCATAACACCCAGATAATATTCTTTATTTACCATCTGATCTTTTGGCAAGAATTTAAAGTGCACAGCACCGCGATAATCAAAGAAAACAATTAACATTAAGTACCTGACTTATATCGACTTTGTCCTGTTTTTTTTGACCGACATTTTCAGCGATTCGGCACACGAAATTCCATTTGCAATACAAAATTTGAGACAAATTCTTTGTTGGATATTTTTATTCATCGTAAAAATCTCAAAATACACTTGAGATGAACTGACAAAACAGGGCGCTGTAAGTAAACTAAATGACAGATTACGTCAGGATAGAGGACACTGGTTCAAACTTAGTGACGAAAAGAATTTTTAGAATCCCTTTAAGCGGGATTTTAAATGAACATTTCCCTGTTCTTTTTTTAAAGAATGTGTGAGAAATAAACAATTGAAATTATTGTTTATTAGTTTCCATTGTGGTCGCTGTGGCGTAGTTAATAGTCCAGTAGGTTGGTAGAAAAAAAATTTTCTACACCACCACCTCTACCTACAAGAGTAGATTTGCCATTCAGAAGTAAAAAGCTTTTCACCTCGCCGTTCGGATTCAGCATAAAGTTGTAGTTGCCTTCCATTCATGTACAAATATAAAAATAACACGCAAAACATGAGTTGGATGCGAAAAGTTCAGCCTAGGTCCTCCATGGGCTGTTCTTAAAAGAAAAAAGGAAGATGTAAAAAAACTTCCCATTGTACGAGTATATTTTTTATATTTCATGCATTAATTTAAAATCTCTCGACTTCAGCTTTTATAACGCTGTGAAGGCGTTCCAGAAAACTCTCACAGGCCCCAGGTCGCAGGCAGGTGGTCCTTTGGTAATTCGTTCTTTTGCAGTTAATTTTTAAACTCGTCCAAATTTATCGGTGGAAGATTTGTCAGACGAGACTCCATCATTATCATGCACAAAAATTTAATGGGTTTAGGTCAGGTTACGGGGGATGCAAAATATGTTCAGAAACAAAGTCAGGAAAATTGCTCTTGCACCGATCTTTAACATCCTTTCCCGCATGTGCTTGTATATTCTTTTGGATGACCCAAGTCATTGCGGAGTATACATATGTTGCATTGTATTCATTTCCCTAGTTTTCTTTACTTTCTTTACATTAAAATAACGCTGCGTTTAGACCACCCGAACGAACGAAAGAATCTTTATTCGTTTGGCCAGTGTGTTCGCTATAAAATGTTCAGGTACAATTTTCAGGTGGTGTGATCGGTTGCATACTCCGAACGAGTGAAAAAATCTTCGTTTAGGATGATCCGACTGAATTCGACCTTTTCTTGCGAATGCAATGTTGCTGTTGTTGTGTAACTTTGAAAATTAAGTAAAAGGTAAAAAACAACTGGAAAATAAGTAGAAACGTTGTTGACGTATAGTGCATGTGCTTATTTTCTGTGCATTTTACTTCAAAATTTAGTGATGTTTGGGAACATTATAATTATATATGCCATCTACACCGGGTGAGCGAAAAGATCTGATGCTTGTTGGGCCAAAATCCAAGCCAAATTGGACGCTACGTCTGGCTATGCGAAAAAATCTTCGTTCGTGGCGTTCTAAACGCAGCGTAACACGTGCAAGAGCAAAACAACGAAAAGCAGCAGCAAATTTCTCACTGATACGGTATCTCATTAGATTGCGAATTTTTCGTTGAATTCATTTACGTGCTTACGACAATCATACAAAAATGTATGCACATGTTAGAATGTAAATAAATTCTAGCGTTATTACTTACTTTACTTACTTTTAATGGCACAACAGCCCATGGAGGTCCTAGGCCGAGCTTTTCGCATCCACTCATGTTGTGCGTGTTATATTTGTACATGAATGGAAGGGACCTACAGTTTTATGCCGAATCCGAAGGGCGAAGTGAAAACCTTTTCACAGCAATTTTTACTCTTGTCGGTTTGCCATTGCCTCCCGTGTAGAAAAATTATTTTTTCTACTTTTGTTTTTGATTTTGGCTGTGCCGAGATTTGAACCCCGGACACTCTGCGTAACAGTCCAACGCATTACCACTACGCCACAGCGACCACTAGGCGTTATTACATAAAATATAAATAAAGTTTATATTTTAGAAAATAATAATAATAAAAATTAAATAAATATACGAGTATATATAAGTATTTACTCAGCACTAGAATATTTTTATTAGAAAAGGAACCTGCGAGACCTTTCAATATTTTAGGAGATGGTACGAGTTCACACTTATTATAGTGAGATCGAGGACCTCCAACCTGTTTAAGGTAAGGAAGGTTGTCTCTTTCCCCCGCAATGACTACGTCGTGATAAAAAATAAAACTACCGCATTTCCTGCGGCGGTGATAAGCCAGAATCGTGGACCATGTAACTGGAGGAGATCAAGGTGAGTGTGGAACTTCTGGCAACTTTGTCATTATAGCTAAACCTAGGAAGTACAAGAGCGTTAACGTTATTCTTGATAAGTACACATGAACTAGGTTTACCTTGACCCTCTGTATATACTGTACGGTACCCATCCGCAAACCCGGCAATTAACGACCCATTTCTCTTGGTTCCAGTACGAGCTTCTCTCCTTTTTGAGACAGGAGTAGGAGCAGCGCTGGCGAGGCAGTACTAGAGTGGTTTCATTTGTGCTACCCTCATCATTATTGGGGTGTGGCGATCATGGTCACGTTGGAATCTTCCTCTTCAGACAAAGGAGGATCTATGACGTCTGCTCTATGTTACCGAAAAAGTCGCCAGCTAGTTCGGAGGAGGATATGTAGAAGGGGTTGAGCAGTTGGCTGACGATTGCTTTACCAAGTGCTTAGTCTCTCACTGGAGTTGGTCTTTGGTTCGGGGCGGGTTTGTCGGTATATTTAATTTCATTGGCAGATATAACGAAAAACTAAATGTCATTACATGTTACCAGTAACGAAAAGTTAAAAAGAATGTATACTTAGACAAATTGTTGAAAAAATTCATATCTGTATAACCGTACGCACAACATGCGAAATCTTGGCGTAGGCCCTCATGGGCTGTTGTTCCACTAAAAGAAAGAAAGAATAACCGTACTTGGCACTTACTACTCATCTGGCATTTGGGAAGTATTAAGATACTTAGTTGCATTTTAAGGAACGGTAACGAATTTTCGGTAATAGTAACATAATGGGGTAACAGAAGCAATTTATGTTTTAAAGTAACCACAGTCATATAAATATTAATATAGGGCTCGTCGCTAACAATTTCTATACAAATTAGAGAAAAAATCCGGAAAGCAAAATTCGGGCGTGGCCGAACATTATATACCCTACACACCGTTTGAAGTTATTTAAACTGTGTATACAAAATTTTTTTTCATTGCTTAACTATTTCCTTTGATATTGCCTTTGGGTTTCTCACTTATATGAGAGCTAGGCTTGGCTTTTGCCGAATGTTGACAATTTTCAAGCACGTCCGCTTTAATAAAAACATCATCATTATTTGTTTAAGGAAAACCGAAATCCATTTTTGGTTTAAAAATAAACCCACAATTGTGAACGTTTACATACTTTTATCACCATATACCGTGCTACCTAACTATTGCCACATAACAGAGCTATTAAATAATGCACTCATTTCAAGTTTAAGCTCTGTTGAATTCAATTACAAATTGCTGAATCGTTTCAAGCAGGAACCGTAATCATTATAAGCAATATCAAAAAATCAAATTTGACTAAATATTCTGTGTGTAAATTTTTAATAAACGATAATAATTATTATCTGATTTTAATTTTTTGGAAATGGAATTGTATTCACTTTTAAAAAATTTACTTAAGTCAATGGTCCCCATATTTTTCACTCCCTGAGGCCCCGAAAGATCTTAAGACGTCACTGACATAACTTTATATATGAGTCATCTTTAGCCCAAGTATGTCTTGATGGACAACCATATACCCTAACTTAATATCATGGTTATGTTCGTCAAAGTGAAAGTACTCGTAACTCAACAAAATAATATGACAAAAATATGATATTTCGTAAAAATATGATATTTCGATTTTATGCATTTACAGGCATGTTGCCAATAAAGGCTGCGTTTGTTCTTTGCGATTTTATGTTAATCGTTAACTTACCATAGTGTATATGCTGTTCGTCTTATGATCGATCGACACTTTGCTAAAATGAAGCCACAACTGCTTTTCTCCTTTCCTTTAATAAGATAGGTATACAAATTATAAATTACTATGTATAAGTATATCCTCTTACCCTTACTTTGACTACGCCCATGTACTCATATGTATGTATGTATGTACGTATATAGTTACAAGTGATGAATGGGATCAGATGAATATTCGACGTTCAATTCGAATTTATTACGCTTAGTGATTTTAAATTATTTATTTATTTGCGTTGTAACATAAACAACAATATCAACTACAGCAACAGTAATTTAAACATAACACAATAAAAAAACGTATACAAACTACAACTACTTCAGAAGTGGACAGACGAATGGATAAGCAAATTTTTGCGGTACTGTGATTATATTCTATGCCACTGTGTGTATGTGTGTAGCTGTGGCTGTTATGCATACAGGGTTATACTGTTACAATCGTCAATACGGAAGAAGTTGGTTCAGGTGGACAATACAAGAAGAAATCGTATGGCTGGGAGTTACAATTGTACTTATATCAGATATAACAATCCTCTCATATATCTTTTGTTTAATTATGATTTGAGGCTGGCGTTTGGAGTGAAAGTTTTGAAATACAAGTTAACAAATAGAAATTCTGAAAAACCAGAGCTATAACAGAATGCAGTCATTGCAAGTTTTAATTCTGTTGAATTGTTTTCAAAATGATTGAATCATTCTATTCTTTTTGTGATTCAAGAATTAAGGCCATGAAGTCATGTCATTTTGAAGACATTGACTGGTCATTCTTTCTTCAAATCATGTTTGGAAGTCATGAATGCGCAGTCTTTGATTGACTTTAAGTCATTGAAGTCCATTGATGTTAATTGAAGTATCCAACAGGAAGATGAGAGCTAATATTTTTACTTCTCCTGTACAGGTAAGAACTATAACACAGTGCGACACTATTTTTCGTGCATGTGGTTTTTCATATGGAATGGAAAGGGTACATATCCAGCTGTAGTTTTCTAGGTTGGTCACCTGGTGCTCTAATACATGGAAGGTAATTGTAAGTATAATATGAACTAATATACATCTTCAATTTTTCGCTGCTAGAGAGCGGGTAATCCACCATAATAGGATACTTTTATATGGTAGCTATGAGAATAAATAATTGGGTTGCATTTAAATTTGGCCATATTATTGTCAATACCAAATAATTATAATATAAAATCAGAGTATTTTGTTACACTGAAAGACTTTTTGTTCGAATTGGTTTTTGCAACCATTATCGCGCAATTAAAGGTAAAATGAAGTCTTTTTTAATTAACGCAACATGGCAATGCTATTGCTGGCAAAGTGAAACGTGTGATTTTCCTAATTATTGTGAATTGTTGCTTTGCGTGAAAAAAGTCAAAATCTGCTTGCTTAATATAATAGTTACACCTACAAGTTCACTAAAGTTTTTTTTAAAGACGTTTTTTTTGAGTTCTTTCAGTTCTTAATTTAACAGCTGTAAATTTCGCTTTAATTAACTTAAAATAGTGAAATTTGATTAAATAATTTATAATTTAAATGGGTCGTAAATCACACTGCACCCGGTTAGTTTCGAACCCAAGAAAAGAAGGAAAATCACTGCGTGACATTGGCCGATTGATAAGGAGATCCCATCATTTTTTTAGAAATACGTTAAAGCGAAAACGCCAAAACCAGTCTCGACGAAGGCCCAAAAAAACTAAAGCAAATCTCGTTCGTCACATTGTGACTATCTGTAAAAAGGAACCATTTGAGTCTTCAAAGGTAATAGCAGCCGAAATTGGAAACGTGGTTAGTGCCCAAACGATTCGCAGACGGTTACATGGAGTTAACCTACCAGGACGAATAGCCAAAAAAGTTCCGTTAGTGCGAAAAAACAATTTGAGCATGAGGTTAAATTTTGAAAGGAAACACAAAATCTGGGTGGGATCTGAGGGTGAGAAAAAGTGGAGAAATATTTTTTGGTGCGATGAAACGAAAATTAATCTGTTTGGAAACTATTCAAAGAATTTCACGTTCGTTTCACGAAAAAACAGTGAAGCATGGAGGTGGAAATATTATGGTTTGGGGATGCTTTTCTTGGTATGGAGTCGGTCCTATACACCAAACTATTAACCATATGACAGCAGCCGAACACAAGGACATTGTGGAAAATACAATGCTACCCTATGAGGAGGAAATAAAGAACAATTATGGGAGTATGTTTAGAAAATATGGTATGAGACACCCATATACACCTGTCGGGATTTGATTAATAGTATGCCAAGGAGAGTAGCGAAGGTAATTCAAAATGGTGGTGGATACACAGGATATTAGTTAAATGATTCATAATATCCAATAATTTTTTATTAACACTTTTAATTATTCTTTTTTTTTTGTAATACTACAAAAGTAACTATTATTTTGAGCAGTCGAACAAGCGCCTTAAAATGGTTACTGATCTCAGATTCTTTGTTATACTTTATCTAGTAAGTAAGTTTATTTTTCTTTATTTATTTATATCCACTGAATTAATGTGCATTTTTTTTGTTTTAAATATTGAGTAAAATCTTTATTTGTTATGTTAAAGTTGAAAGTGTGCTGTGTACCTATTATTTTGAGCAATGATGTATTTCTACTGAAGTTAAATTTTATTACACATTTTAACATGGGAAAAATACCAAAAAAGGCACTATTAAATTTAAAATCGACTTTATTTTCTCTATTACCATTGACTTTAAAAAGACTTCATGGCGTAGTAAATCGAATTTAAGACTGCAGTCAGAAAACTGAATTCATTCGCAATAACTTAAATGACTGCAGCCTTAAATGTTGCATTCGTTTACATCTCTCTGAAAAAACTGTCTTCAGAGAATTAAGCTTCAAGTTTTCAATAAAAAATTAAAAACTGTGTCCGCTCATAGCTTTACTTACTTTACTTTTGATGGCACAACAGCTCATGGAGGGCCTAGGCCGAGCTTTTCGCATCCACTCATGTTGTGCGTGTTATATTTGTACATGAATGGAAGGGACCTACAGTTTAAAGCCGAATCCGAACGGCGAAGTGAAAAGCTTTTCATAGCAATTTTTACTCTTGCAGGTTTGCCATTGCCTGACAAGAGGTGGTGCCGTGTATAAAAATTATTTTTTGATTTTGCCTGTGCCGAGATTCGAACCCCGGACACTCTGCGTAGCAGTCCAACGCACTACCACTACGCCACAGCGACCACCGCTCATAGCACTAATTAAAAATAACAATAACGATTCTAGAAAAAATTATTCCAATTATAGTCAATTAACTCATTGGAACATCGATATTTCTCTGTCGCACTGATTAACTGTGGAATAAACTTGCCCAAATGTTTTTCCTGACAATTTTCACCTGACCAAATACCAAATTTAACATTCACCCCATAGCTTTCCATCTAGTTGTAAAATAAAAAAAATCTAAAGCTAAATTCATCCCGAAAGGGGATTAAAGTATCTCACACTAAAGTGAAGAGCTTTAGACCAATTATCCTCAATCAGCCTTAGCCAGCCCCTCAGCCTAATAGACAGATATATCAGAAAGACTGCCCAGTTAAAACTCATACTATCCCAGCATTCCTAAACGGTCGGCAAATCTGCTGACACAGCATGTGTGATTGCATTCCTTCTCACATTCTCCCTCCTTCTTCCTTCCACCTTTCAATCTTCCTTCCATTCGGCACAATTCATAGGGGTACACCCTGCGTGTTGAATGCATAAATAAAATAAAAATAAAAAATTAATCAAATTCAGAAATCTCTCAACTCTAAAGAATTTACTCTCGCGTCTCTTTTAGATATATGTATCATCTCCGCTTCGGGAAAATTCCTTTGTAAACTTGTAGATTTATTGCAACGAGCAGTCCTGTCATCTTGGTGCAATGACCGGGAACTCTCCGTTTTTCAAGCAGAGCTGCTTGAAATCACTGAAGCCGAAAATCTGATAAGATGTAATGCGATATCATGCAGTGATATCTGCATTTTCACAGACAGGAAACAATAATATTCCTAAAATTTCAAGCTAATAACTCTAAAATTGCCAAGGCACACAATCTGCACCTCAGGTAGAATTATAATGACCTACACTGAATCCACATTAGCAGGGTAGTTTCTATTCGCACCGGGCACAATAGGAAAATAATAGAGATACATGCGATAGAGCTAAAGCGGATCTACAAGAAAGCAGGAGAAAAGCGCAATGGAAAAATGGAGAAGCCCCAAAGATCCATCACGAAATGACAACAGCACTGGGAGCGTTACACGAAAGGTCGATTGACATGTATGCTGACCTCCGTTATAGTAGATTGGCACGGTAACGTTGACTTATACATATGTCACACTAGTGTTGAGCGGCCATTGGTGCTTTAACAAGTATTTGATTATATAATAGTAATCTATAATTATTATAATTAGGATGATTAGGCATTAGGATGATCCCTTACTTATTCAAGATATGTACGTGCTTTTTCATTGCTAACGCAAGGGAAGAGCTGAGGCAATCCTTTGGCAGGTCACAAACACCGGAGAACCTAACAACAAAGATGTGCGAATCTGTGGAAAAGTAAGTAAGTAAGTAAGTAACAATCGCAGTGGTTACGCGAATTATAGTGGACCTACGCATCGCTAAAAGAGAGGGAAGGAGAAGAGACCGGCAAGAACAGATAGAGAACAAAACTGCTGGATCCACCCCCGCCAAGTACATAATACGTACGAGTAGTCCTGAGTGGAGAGGGGAAGGAGATGGAGGAGATGGTTTTAGTCGGTAGGAATCTGGCATAATAGTAAACAGAAGTTCTGCAGTATCTATTAAAAATTTCCACCTTCTAAGGCACACAAAAAAAATTATAATGTTCTATGAGAGACTCATAGAGCTGGCATCCTCTGAAATCAGAGACTATTTATGCTTGATCGAAAACACAAAATAGTTTAATTAGGAGGAATCAAGAGTAATTAACTCAACCCATGGGGTATCACAATGGACCAACTGACCTCCGTGTGTTCTATACGAACAGCCTCAACAACCTAAGCTACTTAGCGCCATCTCATTTTCGGGAAAAGCCAATCACTACTTACACTTTCTAAGATACATAATCAAATTTAGAGATATAAAAAACGTAACATTTCCAATATTGCATTTTGGAATGTAGCGGTAAAAAATGGGTTAACTGCGAAAATTGTACCATATTGTAATAAAATAATATTTTATTTTGTTGAAATAACAGAAATCAACTAGTGATAAAAAAGAAGAACTAATGGACTCCTGAAAGCTAAAAGCAAACAGAATACAAATTCCTGATAATAAAAATAAATATTAAAAAAAACTTGTCACGCTTCTTTGGCGCAGCGCAACAAACTTGTTGTGCTGTTGCGCTAAAGTCATTACTCTAGTTAGTTAGTCTGTTGTTGTTTGTTATATTTTGCTGCGGTTAATTTGTTGCTGTTGTTGTTGCTTGCTTCTCGCATTTTCCTTATGCTTTCTCATTTACGCAAAATAAATGAAATAAAACAAAAAATACAGGAAAAATATAACATTCTGCAAATCAAATAAGATTAAAACGCGTTGATATCGAAAATAAGCAATAAGGGAGACAGCCGTGCTAGAAAATTTGTCGAACACAGCAAAAGCAGTAGGCAGGTAGGCAAGAAGACAAGCAGGCAGAAGCAGCATCAAACATCAAGATATTCGTTAAAGTCAAAAAAACAAAACTAAAAACAAAACAAAATAATAACATAAAACAAAAAAGAAGTTATAGGAATGCAAATTGATTTTATCGGCAAAGACAGACTCCATTTCGTTTCGCTCCTCTTCTCTCTTTTATAAGCCAATAAATAATGGTTAAATGCATTTAGGTAGATAGTTAAAAAATCATACATACTTCAGTTAACCCTTTGCAAAGCTGTAAAAGAATGCAGTCATCTCAAGTTTTAAGTCTGTTGACTACGTTTGAAAATGACCGAATCATTTCATTCTTTTTGTGAATGAAGAATTAAGACCATGAAGTCATAAGTCATTTTGAAGTCAATGATTGATCATTCTGTTGCAAAGTCATGAATGCGTAGTCTATTGTATGAAATTTCGATCTGAATAATTCATTGCTTGACTTGAAGTCATTGAAGTCAATTGAAGTCAACTAAAGTAACCAACAGGAAGGTGAAAGCCAATATTTTTACTCCTTCCCTACAGGTGAGGACTTAGAACAGTGCGACACTACTTCTTGGTCATGGGGTTTTTCATATGGAATAGAAAGTTTACATACCCACGATAAATAGGTTGGTCAAGTTAAGCGACATTTTAAAGATCAAAAGTCGCGTTTTTCCTCAATTTAATTTACAATGTTGACAAATGTACATACAATACACAGCAATTGCCAAAGTACACGCTTAGTAAGTCAATACGCAAAGGAAAAGCTTTTACATAATCATTGGAAACTGTGTTGGCCTTCAATGAAATTTCATGCAATTTTCAGTTTGGACTTTTTCTGAAAATTAGTTTTGTCAATGCGAAATTCTTGTGGATTTGATTATTCTGGCGCTGATCGCTTCCGACATACATACATAAATATGTAAGTATATGTATGTATAATATATTTTGCACAAATAAAAAACGCAAATTATCGCCACTATGCATTCTCGACATTTTCATACACACGAACCAGCAAAAATCAACAAAACCAATAGCAACAGTAAACATAAAATAATAAAACAGGACAAAAAAAAAACCTATAAAATGCTACGCGCAAGCGCACAGGCATCTAATGAAACAGGTGCTTTTTAAGTTTTTTTCGCGCTCTAAAGCAAAAACAAAGACAAGGTACAGCGCGATAAAGAAAAGTGGTAAAAAGGTAAAATAAGTAAAATGTACATAAGATGAACGTAGACGACGACTTGCATATTCTCTTTTGTGTGCATGATGATCCCAGTAGCAAAATATATGAATGTCAAAACATATGTGCGCCTAAAGCGCATCGTTTAGAAGCACAGCACCCCTTCCTTATAAATAAGCTCAACGCATAAAAAAAAAACATCGAATGAAGAAATATTATCAACAATTCGAAAAGTAATAAATTGCTAATAGAATAGCTTGTACCTATTATTAATTAATTAAAAGTGTCTTAATCAATGGGGAATGGGGGTTTAAAAGAAGGAAATTTGTTTTTAACCCGAAACATTCAAATTTTTTCTTCGTATTTTAAAAATATTTTTTCGAAGCAAACTATGGCTATGGCTAAAGAAAAAATTGGTTGTGTAAGTGGGACTTCTTCAGAACGTATGCATTTTAGATTTTCAGGTTAGGTTCAGTAATCTTGTAAAAAACAGAGTCTATCGCAGTCATTGTCGAAGGAATTTTTAACGAAAATCTTTTAATTCTCTGCAGATGGAAAATTTGCTACTTACGGGTCTGAGAACTCGCGAATGTTATGAGGTTAACTAGAAATATGGCAAATCTCGTCTATTTTTTGTTGTGCTGATTCGAGTTGTTTTCTTTCCATGGAGGAAAGATTTTCAATTAAATTTTCCAGTAAATCTTCTGCCTTTCTCTTTCGTTGAGAAGAACCTCAATGACTGCCTGCTGTATAACATGAGGACCTTCGTTGGACCTTAATGTGATTAGTGTTGTATTGGCTCTTAACTTACTTATTTAACTGGCAGTACAACCGATGATCGTTCTTGTCCGCCTCTACAAAGCTTCGCCAGTCACTTCTGCTATGCGCACGCTGGCACCAGTTGATAAGGCCAAGTGCAGTCAGGTTGCCCTGACCCTGGTCTCATACATACAGCTCATCGTTACATACTGGACCGTAGATCTTACGGAGTATCTTCCTCTCGAACGCTCCTAACAGCCTCTCATCATTGAAGGTCAATGTCCACGTCTCTGCGCCATACATTAGGACGGGAAGGATGAGGGACTTATAGAGCGTTATTGTCGTCGGTCGAGAGAGGGCTCTACTTCTCAATTACCTACTGAGCCCGTAGTAACACCTGTTGACAAGAGTTAATCTCCACTTGATCTCAAGGCTGACATTATTGCTGGTGTTTATGCTGGATCCTAGATAAACGAAATCCTTGACGACTTCAAAAGTGTAGTTGTCAACAGTGACATTTTGTCCAAGACCGTGACTCTTTGTTTGTTGACACAAGGTATTTCTTTTTGTCCACGTTCACCACTAGACCCACTCGACGAGACTCCCTTTCCAGGTTCGAGAATGCTGCACTGACTGCTCGAGCGTTTTTGCCAATGATGTCAATATCATCAGCGTATGCTAGCAGCATGACACTCTTGTAGAAGATAGTGCCAGAGATGTCGATGTTCGCAGCTCGAATTATTTTCTCCAGCATAAGGTTAAAGAAGTCGCACGATAGGGAGTCACCTTGTCTGAAACCTCTTTTGGTATCAAATGGTGAGGAGAGGTCTGCCCCAATTTTTACTGCGCTGGTGGTGTTGGTCAGTGTCATTTTGCGAAGACGAATGAGCTTTGCAGGGATACCAAAATCAGACATTTCGGCGTAAATCAATAAATAACTTTAGAATAAAACCTGGGATCGTGGTATTGGCATGGCTAATCTACACAAACACATTCGCACGCATTTTTTGCACATTTTGTCGCATGTCTCTCGTACAACTTGTGAAATCTAGAAACTAGGTCCAAAGCACTACATTTGCTATTCATAGTTTATCTCCGATAATTTTTTATGTATGGCCTTGTTAAAAATGTACTGGAACGTTACAATTTTGGCTATTGGTTTGAAGCTCGTCTGTCATACACTATAAGAAAAATTTGTTCTTCAAAAAAGTCATTTCAAAGTTCCTCGAGCTACTTCAAAGGTAAAGAATCACAGAAAATATTAAAATTGTATATAATTATACAAAAAAAAAACCGCTTTTTGAGTGCTCCGCCAAATATGTTCGGACTGGAACATAACACAAAATTCATTTGGTAAATTAAAAAGAATAAAACACCTAAATTTCATTCAAAGTTCCACGGTTATGTTCAACGGTCACAATTAGGCGTCGCAGGTATGAACATGTACATATATAAATGATCTGCGAACATCGTGAAGTCGTTATAAGTAGCTATATCCCTCTATGTACGCAAACAACTCGAATAAAATTTAATCAATCTTAACCAAACATGGCAAAGACATTTGTTACAGTCTGGAAAATGTTAATTTCTGAAATGGTAAAATGGGCCCAGTGGGCTTGGGAGCTACACATACAAGTAACCTTTTTAAAGAGTGATACTGAAGAAAATTAAACTCTATTCGGTATAGTACTGCAATAAAATAGCCCCAAGAATAACTGTTGTGAAAATTGTCAACATCAGGCAATAACCACGCCTAAGTCCCATACAAATAAAATACATAAAGCGCAATATCAAAGAAATTAGTGGAGCGAATTAAACTCCCACCTATCAATCTTCCTTCCAATCAACACAATGCTCTGCATTTATAAGGGTACACCCTGTGTGTTGAATGTTTGAATCATTGGGCAATAACCACGCCTTCCTACCATAGAAATTAAATCTTCAGAGGACAGAATCAAAAAAAAAATTTAAACTATAATAAATAATGTATTTTTGGATTTTAAATGGGAAATTCATGTAGATAAAATATTAAACTTGATACAGAGTGACAATTAAGAATTGTATAGAACTTTCTTCGCGCCATAGAAAAAGTATTGTAATTTTTCTGCAATTTTCTTCGTTCTTGTATTATTCTACGTAATCGAAAATACATCGGATTGAATTTTTGTGTGATCTAGAATTCATTTAATTACAATTTTTTTTACGATGTTAAATAATCGGTCAGCTATAATAACACTGCACCAGCTAGGCAAACGCAATTGTGAGATTTTGCGGCAGTTTCGCATTGCTCGTTCGTTAGTTTCTCGGGCAGTTAAACGGTTTAAGGAGTTGGGTCATGAAGGTGATCGTCAAGGAAGAAACGGGAAACCTACCGTCAATACTCCCAGGAATCGGATGCACCGTAATTCAACGGTTTCCATGAGAAAATTGGCTGACAAAACTGGCATCAATCACGAATAAGTTCATAATTCAGCAAAAAATGAACTAGGACTCAATGCTTACAAGCTCCAAAAGGCCAGTTAGTTATGGATGAAAACAAGCGCATACGACTCGCCTCCATAGATAAAAATATGTTTACTGCATAGCTGTCAAAATGACAGAAGCTGGTCAACAGAGATTCCTGGACCATCATTCCTCATTCCACATCTTCGAAACTCGCAATCCGTCATGGTATGGGGTAGCACAAATGGTAAGGCACCTTTGATTTTTGTGGAACAAGGAGTCAAAATCAACCAAGAAGTGTACCGCCGTGAAATTTTGTAAACTGTGGTACTCCGCTGGGCCCGACAGCGCTTTGGCGATAATGATTGACGTTCCAGCAAGACTTTGCGCCAGCTCACAGAGTCCAAACGACACAAGAATGTTGCTGGGCTTGTTTTTCTGATTTTATCACATCTTAAGAACGGCCACCATATTCTCCTGATACCGATTCGATGGAAACCAGGATCGGTGCCAAACTTCTTAAAAATTTTCTGTCCCTGAAACAGTCGTTGCGTCGTTAATGGGACCGAATAACGGTGAAGGATCTGCGGCCCATAGACAAAAATTTTCCAAACGTTTGAAGCTGTGCATTCATGCCAAGGGTGGCCAAATCGAAACCGCCTGAATACATTTTTACTCATGCATTATGTTATCTTTTTCTACGGTCTGTCTTTAATTACAATAACCCTGTCTAAAGGGTGACAATTAATACCATAAGTTTATACAACAGTTTTGACCATAAAACAATTATTGTAGTTAAAAAAAAAAATTATAATAATATAGGTCTGCACATATTTATTTTCGAGAGACCACAATTGACTGAACTTTTGTAAACAAAACAATTAGAAAAATTAGAAAAACATGTACCCTGAATTTAAATTGTAATACTTAACTGCTGAAATAGTGTTTTAATAGTATTTATCCCAGAAATACTTATTGCCAACTGTGTTACGTATGAGTATTTATGCTTTTTTCACACTTAAGCAAAAACTTTTACGCCCACTTAAATTCACAACATATTTAACTTTTTTTTTTTAATTGTTTAAATGTCATATAGAATTTTCAAACTCGTGGCACGGCTTTTGTTCAAAATGGGTTAAAACAACTAACTGATTGGTTAAAAAGATTGAAGACACATGTTTGATAATTTATATGACCATAAATTAGACCAATAAATAATAGAAAAAATAGACATTACATTAGAAATTCGTTCGAAATGAAATAGATTTTGAGTAAAAATGCATTATTGTAATATCAGATTGGTCACGACTAGAACGTCTGGTCAGACTGGAAAATTCGTGGCACTGTCACCAGCTATCAGATATTATAAAAAAAAATATATATATTTTTTAACATTATTTTGATTTAAACGGAAAGAATATTTTATATTCATATAATTAAAAGTGAATTGCAAAAAATAAGAGTAATAATTATTAATTATTTTTAACTTTTCGCAGGTGTCTGCATTTCACTCCATTTGAACACCGCCCAAATCATGGCGATTAAAAAATGAGCTCTGAAACCTTTTTTTATTTCAATGTAGGTGCTATTGGATGTATTTACAGGGAATATGAACATAAACATGCTATGTTTGGGGAAAAATAAATTTTTTCCTCATTCCCGTTTGGCGCATACTTACTTTTACTTACTTTTAATGGCACAACAGCCCATGGAGGGCCTAGGCCGAGCTTTTCGCATCCACTCATGTTGTGCGTGATATTTGTACATGAATGGAAGGGACCTACAGTTTAATGCCGAATCCGAACGGCGAAGTGAAAAGCTTTTCATAGCAATTTTTACTCTTGTAGGTTTGCCATTGCCTGCCAAGAGGTGATGCCGTGTAGAAAAATTATTTTTTCTACTTTTTGATTTTGCCTGTGCCGAGATTCGAACCCCGGACACTCTGCGTAGCAGTCCAACGCACTACCACTACGCCACAGCGACCATACCTTAATACTGGTAAGTGCCTTTCTGTATTAAGGTAACGATATTGTACATACGAGTATGTACATCTGTTCACAAAAATTATAAGTTTTGTTTATTGTGCTTTTGTCAATAATGACAGGCTGTTAACATAGAGAATAAGAAAAATTCGCCCTATTGTGTTTGATGTTCATTTCGTTTTTGTTTTCTGTTTCCCATTTGTACTTACAACATGTCCGCAAACGACAACAACGATCATCACCAAGACGAAGAATGACTATATAAATTTATATTTTTGTGTGAAACGTTTTACATAAAAACAACTTGAAAGATGAGTGGAAGCAGGCTGAGAAAATTTGTGGTAATAAAAATAAGGGTGGTCATAGAGTTATTTACTATGGTATTGTATTCTTGATAAGTTCCATTCTTTAAATATGTACGTACCAACATGTTGTAAATTTCTGCAATAAAACGGTTACACTAGCGGGCCCAGAGTTTGTTGAGGCTGAGTACTTGCGTTCCTTCAAAAACCGCTTTTTAATCTTGAGTAATAATCATGACCCCCTTCCCCTTGAAGTTCAAAAGTGTAAAGACGAATCCCGTTGTAAGGATCGAAAGTTATTGCACATATTTTAATGTCCACTCCAAAGTTTTTGTCCAAATTTGGTTAAAGTTTTTCAATATTTTGAGTAGAAATTTGATAATTTGATGAAAATTTGGTAAAATATTTTAAAAATGTTGTCATAATTTAGTCAATGTTTATTCAGTTTTGGTCAAAGTTTCCTCAAAACTGGTCAAAATTGATAATTTGATGAAAATTTGGTAAAATATTTTAAAAATGTTGTCATAATTTAGTCAATGTTTATTCAGTTTTGGTCAAAGTTTCCTCAAAACTGGTCAAAGTTAGATCAAATTGCTTAAAATTAGCTCAATATATGTTAACAATTTGGTTTACGTGTGGTCAGTATTTGGTCAAAATAAGGTGAAAGTTTGGTCAAAATTTGATTGAAAGTACTTAAATAGTTGGTTTAAAATTTGGTCCATATGTATTTGTTCAAAATTAGGCAGTATTTGGTCAAAATCGGCGCAATGTTTGTACAAAATAAGGTTAAGATTTGGTGTAAAATTAGGGAAAAACTTGGTCAAAACTTTGCCATATTTCTTCAAAATTAGTGGTTAAAATAAATCGGATTCGGCAAAGAAATTCGTAAAAATTTTTGTCACAGTTTTGTCAAAGTGTGGTAAAATTTGACAAAATTTTGTTGAAATTTAGTCAACCCTTGAGCATCGAAAATCCGAGATAAAATTGGAGAGACATTTACTACTTTTCACGTTCACACTGGTGTTAAAGATAGCATCCTTTGCAAAAGTTTTATACTATGAATACCAGTAATAATAATAAAAACATGTATGTAGTAATGCTATGTAGAATAAAGAAAAAAGAGGGACTATTAAAAAGTATTGGCTTCTGTTATTGTTGCTATTATTGCAACATTCTATTGTTAGCATTTGTGACACATTCAAAGATGTGGTCGGAAAAGTTCAAAAGTAAAAGGCGGCGGCTTTCTTCATAGGAACCAGCATACAGATATGTATGTACATATATATTTACAATAAGGAAGGTTATTTACATGGATATTGTAAAGATTGTGAAAAGGCAAAAGTAAAAATACAAACTTACAAAAGAGTGAAAATTATTGTTCATTTTTAGATGCTGAAAAGGTTGAATTTAATATTTCAATTCAGTGTGTGTGAAGTACATATATTTCTGAAGAGGAAGCGACAAAAAAAATCTAAATCTTGTGTCTGACAGATTCCGCATAAGGTGGCCCGTTGAAAACTTTGTGCTTCTTCATTTCCAGAGTTCGTAAGCGAAAAACTATTGTTATATAGTATATAATTATTTAAATTA
This sequence comes from Palloptera scutellata, assembly GCA_958295655.1. Classification (NCBI taxonomy): domain Eukaryota; kingdom Metazoa; phylum Arthropoda; class Insecta; order Diptera; family Pallopteridae; genus Palloptera; species Palloptera scutellata. The sequence goes on from OY282453.1 coordinate 15,897,634, forward strand.
TTTGATACAATTTGTCAGGTAGTGCGACCTATATGCTATTTTGTGTTAAACCCAAATTTAAGACAAGAGATGCTCTGCTAACTTAATCAACATCCTTTGCTGACGAGAATTTTATAGTGTCGATCGATAAAAACGGCTTTCGAAAAATCCAATTCTGAGCCGGGCCAGAGTCGAACATTCAATAGAATGTGAGCTGTCGCCTCTTCATTTGCCATTCATAGAGGACACTCTGCCACATTTGACATATCCAACTTATTTAGGTGATCTATGAGCACATAATCCGATTTAGTAGATAGGATGGACTGACTGTGGATAAGAGGAACGACAAACTTACATATATGTGGCCCACTAGTAGCCTGAGGTCCGATTTAGAAGATAACGGGAACGACAAACTTCTTAGCTTAAGACCTGGAATATTGAAGCCATTTATTGGCCCAGTCCCCGACGATCGATTTCGAAGAGGCCCTGCCGAGTCCGCATAAAGGATCGGTGCCAATGTACATATTCGATGAGCCTTCTATAGCTATTTTATAGATGGCCTCATTGCCCGTAATGTCACAGTGACCAGGAACCTAACAAAGCGTAACTTTTTAATGAGTTGACAAGCGTTGGAGACTCTCAAAACAGCCTTTCACCAATTGACGGTGAAAAATTCCACAAAGAGAGATTTTAACTGTACCTTTTTAACCCTCATTATTTATTTTGTTAAATTTAGTTTGATAATAGTAAATACATATTAAAACACTGGGCCAAATGCCCAGAGAGACTGAGATTCTTGTGTTGGATCCAACCAGCACCAGAAAAACATTTTCTAGCCGTCTGTACACCAATCGAAAGCAAAGGGATCGAAATTTGGACATTTGTCAGCGCAGTCGGACCAGTTTAACATTGAATTTTCTCTTGAAATATGGATCCCTAATCATATAATCTGACACAGAGCAGATTAGAGTATTAGAATTTTCACCTAGAATGCTGAGATGACCAACATCACGTCTAAGCAGGATTGACGAAGATTTCAGCCTTAAAGCAGTAACTGCGGCTCTTTCTTCGGCCTTAATGAAGATGTGTAATCCCACAAGACCAAATACTTACCACCTCAATGGCAAGGGTTGCACAGCTTGTAAACTTTGGTATTAGCCGAGCCTGAATGACTTTGGGCCACCACACTATAGTCGTATAGGATATAATGTCTAATTAGCATAGTATAAAGCCAAAGGATCAGTCTTTTGTCACAATAAAATGGTCTTGAATGAAAAGGGGATCCAGATGCGATTTATATTTTCTAGTGAAAGGATCTAGGATGGCTTTGCTATAAGTGATTGGTAGGTCCTTCGTGGCGTACTCTTCTAAGACCAATCGGAGCTATGTACTAAGGACCATAATAGAGGCGATATGACGTCGCCCTGCGGATAGCCTTTTATGGCTTTAATGTTTACGGTGGTATTACGAAAAGTGTATGAGATTTCACGGCCTTCAAGAATAGAATCCACCGAGGCAATGGAATGACAGTCAATACCCTCATGTTCTAGGTCTCTGGAAATTGAATCGAAACCGGTGTTGTCGAAAGCACCTTCAATGTCAAGGAAGGCATAAAGCGCAATCTCTTTGGCTTGGAAGTCTTTTTTAATACTATTGACAAGTCAGTGCAGTACAATATCGGTCGATTTACCTTTAGTGTATGCATTTAAGGGGAAAAGGGTGGTAAATTTTACAAAATTTATAACGACACCTTTTTCTTAATCTCAAAATGTCATATGTAAAATTAGTCAGCATTACTTTATGACTATTTTGCTTTCCATTTTAGCCCTGGGGGCATGTATCTTTAAAGCTACAACCATTAAAATTGGCTTAAATATCATCGTTATTTTAGGTAAAGTTAATACCAGAAATCGATGTTATGTTTTCTTCAATAACACACCTTTCATTTCAAATAGCTCTTTCTTTTAAAATTAATAACCTTAGAAATCATATAGATTCCAAAGTTGATTTTGCCAACTGAAGACTAAATTTTTACGGAAGTTTCAGAAATTTTGATCTACCTTCTATTAATTTCTCAAATTTTGGACCTAATTTCAACCAAATATTGAAAAAGTCGTGTACAAACTTCGATCGAACTCTGACCAATTTTGACCATATGTTGATCAATTAACGACAAACTTTGACCAATTTTTAAAAAAGTTTTAAGAAATATTAATAAGTACATATTATAACTGAATTATATTATAACTAAATATTATAACTAAACTTTGATCAAATATAGACCATATTTTCAAAAAAACATTTTGAGAAAATTTCGAAAAGATATTGGTCATAATTTGACCAAGCTATAAAGTGATATTATTGTTTTTTTACTCTTACTTAAGTTTATTTTTTGCAGTATTTTTGCATCTCATTTACAGGTCATTTTAATTTCAAAATCTTTTAGTTGAAAGTCTCAACCGAATTTGAAAAGGTAAGTCTCAAAAATCTAGTGGAATTTGAAAAACATTTTTTTTTATTGTATTGAAACAACCAAAACTGTTAAATAATAAGGTAAATACTCATGAAGGAGTTCCTAAGTCTGGGTATATTAAATCAGCGTTGATTAAGGACATATAATAAGTAAGTTATCGTAGGATACCTGAGCTACATATCCAGCTCACAGTGCCCACCTATGGGCGCCGTCTACGTCTCAATGCTTAAGTTCTGACTATGTGTCTCTGTGTGACTGCTTATGGCATGTATGCGATGCATTGTATTTAGGTTTCCTAATTGCAAAAGCAATAAAAAAAATAATTCTAGAACAAAGAATGTGGAAGATAGACAAGTTAAAATTTTTTCAGACTTTGACTGAATGAACAAACTGCAGAGATCTTTGAATAGCTGAAGATTAACGATGGACGACGACATTCAAATACTCAAACAAACAAACAAGCAAATAGACAATATAAACGACCAAACTAATTTTCTCCTCTTGTGTGTTTTGTTGTTTTTCTCGCTGTTCTTGTTCTTGCTGTCGTTGCTGTTGCTCGCTGTTGCGAAGCGTTGATATTGTTGTTTAAGCACATCAAGCAACAACAAACCGTTACAGTTTTGAATACGATGGAAATTGACAGGTAAATGCATACATTCGTTTTGTTTTTGTTTCCCTTTGTACATTTCAGCATTTATGTATTAAAAATTTAAATGCTGAAACGAAAGAAAAAACCGCGAACAAATAACAAATTATTGTTACAACACAACAAAAAACAACAAAATTCGGAAAGCATAGCAACAATTGTTCAATTGATGCACTTGTTACTAGAGATGACAAAAAAAAAATGCAAAAACTTACAACGAAAAGATGTTTAGCGAGAATATACGTATTTATCTATAATGTGCGATTTCTTTTCAATTGAGTAAATCAAAACCTCGTAAAATACGAAGCATCGCGGTGAAAGAATGCAATCATTTTGAGCTGCAGTCATTGTAAATGAGTTCAGTTACCTGACTGCAGTCCTTCATTCCATTTGAGACTTATGATTACAAAAATATAATCACGAAATCCCTTTAAAGTTAATGGTCCATAGTAATAAAGAAAATTAAGTCGATTTAAAATTTAATACTGTATTTTTTAAATTTTTTCCACATAAAAATGATTCAAAAATTAACTATTAAATGTAAAATAGACTTTTATTTGCAGCTATGATAGGAAGCCATTAGCTAATCAAAGGAGAGGGGTAGGGGGAAGATTTTCTGTGGATAATATCATGCCTATCAAGGAAAATACATGTTTCAAAAACGTTAAGCGAGCAAGGCAAAATCATAAAAATCATAAAAATATAAATCTGATACAGTACGTTGACGTTGGAATATCATGTCCACGTGGAATGCGTGAGTTTTACTTCATTATTTGAGTAGCTCTGGAGCAAGAACTCATAATATCAAATCGTCACAACTATACACAAAGAATATTTACAAAAAAACTGACAACTGCTAGGAATAAAGTGCTGCAATTAGCGTTTCGACACGCATTTCAAGGAGTCCATAGAGCTAGAAACCCTACCACCCCTTTCTTAAAGAATAAGAACTAAAAAGTAATTGCATCAGAAGAAAAGCTGCTCATTATTTATTGCATTTGTATCTAGGCGATAACATAGGAATCAAAAAATAAGAAACGTCCGCACTTTGAATTATCATGGTTTACTAAAACTAAAAACTAAAATATTTGAACATTTTTCTAAAAAAAAACTGTTTAACAGATACTTTTAACTTTTAAATCTAGACATATGTGATGCCTACATATATGCAAAAACGGAATAACCGTCAAACAGAAATTAAATTTTTTGTTTTTGTTGTTTCTCTTCTTTTTACCTTTTTTGTTTTTTACAAAATTTCCTTTGCTTATATTGGTGCAAAACTGGATAAAACCTGTCATTCTTCTCCTTAGTGGATATAATCACTGCTGCACAATATGTAAAGTACTTATACATACATATACACCTGGACTTCGATTTGCGTACCAATATTATATTGGAGGTTGTCATTGCCAGTCCAAAAGAGGTTGGGTTTAGGAATGTATTCAAATGTTTGAACTGAAACTTCTTTGGCCTCGTTGTGGGTAAACCAAACTGAAGGACATTAATTTTGCAACGAAAGTATTGAAAGGGAAATATATTAAACGATCTGTTTGAATTTGTCAGCTGTTTTTCATACTTGGCTATTCTGTATAAAAAGATGTGTGAGAAAGAGATATACCTATGACAGATTGTATGTAAAACACAAGGTTGCGTAGAATAGTATTCGTATGTAATCTTAGAATTGATGCATCTTCGTGGTATTAGCTACAGCTACATTATATGGGAGGAAAAATTTACCCCAACGATCTAAAGGAAGTCGTAGAATAACTGAACCGGCTGTAAAATACTACCAAAGAAGTTTCACTACTATAGAGTGCACTAAGCATGCGAGTTTTTTTCATTTAGTTATAAACGGAGCTGTCAAAGAATGTAATCATTTCAAATTTTAAGTCTGTTCATTTCGTTTAAAATCACTGAATCATTTCCTTCTTCTTATGAATGAAGAATGGAGACCATAAGTCATTTTTAAGTCAATGACTGATCAGTCTTTTGTAAAATCATATTCTTAAAACAAGAATGCGATGTCTGAATAATTCATTGGTGGATTTGAAGTTGAGGTCACTGAAGTCAATTGAAGTAACCAACAGGAAGGTGAAAACTAGTGAAAACTAGAAGAACGTTTTTATGAAGTTATTCATATGGAATGGAAAGGGATCAATAATTAGCTTGAATTTTCCATGTTGGCCAATTAAGCGACATTTCAGCGTTTTTCACTGATTTAAAACCATAAAAAAAAAAAAATATTTCAGTATAAAGGCATTATGCGATTTTACGTCATCAGGACCTCAAATCAAAGGTAATTAAAAGTAGAACATGGACTAATATACAAGTTAATTTTTTTTCCGCCTATCCATCATAATAGGAAACATTTATATGGCAGCTACGAGAATAATTTAGGGGATCGCACTTAAATTTGGCCACAATATTGTCAATACCACATTATTTGTAATTAAATAAAATAATCATTTCAAATCGTTTTATGAACTCTAAATTAGAGAATGCAACAAAATAGTTTGGTTACGCAAATATAGGTTATTGTGTAGTTTGAAAGTGTGTATTCATTTACTCATGAGTTTATACTCGTGACTTACGGATGTCTGCATTCGTATTCGCAATATGCGAAAGATTCGCATAATTAGAAAATACGCATACTCATTATGACTTTTTAATTGCGAACGTATAAATTGTGGTACTATGTATGAAAATATATGCTTTGCACATGGGCCACAGGTTGTTGACTCAGTGTAAATCCATATAAGACAGAACTGATGCTTTATACCACTAAGACCAAAATTCCAATGTTCAACTTTCCTTCATTGAATGGACAACACCTGGTCTGTGTAGTCCATTACTCCTACAGCATGTTGTTTGGAAAAATTGGGTGCTTACGCCCCCATATACTACTGTGGGCAAAAGTTAGTAAGACTTTGTTCATAATTTCAAATTTTTTTTATTCATTCTTCCAAATCTATTTCGTCCCCTTTAAAGTAATCCCCCCCGGCCCCAATACAGTTGTGCCAACGTTTTTTCCAATTCTCGAAACAGTTATTAAAGTCAATTTCCGAAATAGCCTTCAATGCGCTTAGCGATTCATGTTTAATGTCTTCAATTGACTCAAAACGGTGTCCACGAAGCGGTTTTTTGAGTTTAGAAAATAGCCAAAAGTCACACGGTGCTAAGTCAGGCGAATAGGGTGGTTGCGGAACGATATCAGTCGAATTTTTGGCAAAATGGTCTCGTGAAACCAATGCAGTGTGAGTGTGATTTTGGAACCAATCGTGCATTCACTCTTCTTAGGCCCAAATGATGTTTTAAAATGGTTTTCACTGATCCTTCCGATATTCCAACGATGCCAGTAAGGTCTCTGACTGTTAATCGTCGATTCTCGAGCACCAATTCCTTGATTTTATTGACGTGTTGATCATCAGTTGATGTTGATGGCCGTCCTGGACGTGGTTCGTCGTCAACGCGTTCTCGACCATCTTCTAACAATTTGTACCAATCAAAAACACTTGCTCGCGACATACAATTATCACCGAAGGCCTTTTGCAACATTCTGAACGTTTCGGCACCAGAAATTTGATTCCGCACACAAAATTTAATGGAACTTCTTTGTTGAATAATTTCACTCATTGTGAAAATCGCCGAATGCACTTTTTGTACTTCAGAAAGACAAGCGTATACTAAACACTAATGATTATTTTGATGTGATATTTGGCACAGATGTCACCGACAGTCATACCAACCTTAAAATAATAATATTTTGATGAATGGGTTTCCGCGCGAAATTAAAAAGTCTTACTACTTTTTGCCCACAGTAGTACACAGCAAAAGTTCGTCCAATACTAAATTTACGGTGTAATAGTTTGGTGGCCAACTTTAAGCAAGAACTAAATTGGTTGTAAGTTCAGCGAACAGCGTGTGTTTAGAGGAATAAATTACATTATACCACAACTGTGTTTTAACAGCGATTTTAAGGTAAGATTTCCTGCAAGAGCAGAATGGAAAGAAAACTTCTTTTTCACTTAGTACGACTACGAGGTAGGTGCAGGGGTTCACTTACCGAAGGTGGTAATAAACGAATTTGTACCACAGATAGGTGAAAGGTCGATATTTTCTTCGATAGTCAGGTAGCAATAAAATCAAAGTTACTTAAGGAGTGCAGAGAGGTGCTGAATGAGCTAAATTAGCATCCTGACATCTCCTTCATCTGGGTCATTGAAACATTGTAGGGAATGAGAAAGCTGGAGAATTTTTATGCTCAGTGGCTTTTCTTGACGAATCCTTCGGATCGTACCTTATGACCGTCACTGGTGTATAGATTCCCTCGATAACTTGTCCGATAACTCGGAAATTAGTCAGGAGAATCTGCTAGGATAACTAAATTTCACGGGATGGGTTTAGTAAGAACCTACCATCTATTAAATATTCGTTGAGGAAGTGATTTTAAAACAGCGCTATAGCTTTAATTGTGACCCACAGATCGTTTTTGTAGTTCAGCCACCTTAACTAACACATCAAATATGAAAATTTTACCAATGTCGTAGTATGATTATTTAATTTATTTTCGGCGAATGGAATGGAATAGTCCATTCTAATGGTTAATAAGTTTACCTATTCAAACCCGAACTGATTCTGTTCGTTAATAAATATAAAATACCGTCTGCTTTTACACACACCGAATATCGACCGATTTTTTCCAACGTTTTCTCTATAATCTCCTTTGTTCATTTATTCCATCGGCGACAGCTTTTATATGCATCACGACCTACCGATTTTGTATTTTTTTTTTTGCTTCTTCTGACAATATTTATAATTATACATAAATGTTTCCATGTTGTGTATTAAATTTTATAATTTTCAAATAAATTAAAAATGAATTTGAAATTAATCTTTTGGAGAAGATTTCAGAATTCTTATTGCAATTTTTCTTGTTTTTAAATCCACTGTGTGCTCTTCTTGCCGCTAAGGCTGTCAGTAAGTAAAACAAAACTTTGGAAGAGACAAACGTTAAAAGTCGGTGGTACAGCCAATTGTGACTCGTTCACTTTCGTCTCCCCTCCCTTGCCAGCAAACAGAAAATCGTTGTATGTAAAAGCAGACTTAGCAGGATTAGCTGAAAACAGAACATAGAGGAGAGATGAAGGTCAAAAAAGATCAAGAGTTGTGCATGCTAAAAACTTTTGGTAAGTGATGGGGATTCAGGTCATATGGAAAGTGCCTAATATTTTAGCAGATAATATGAGGGTAGATTAATAAGTACCCGTGTTAGGAATAAAGAGGCAAGTTTTTCAAAATTTTTTTGGTGTCGATGACAAATGGCAGAACACGACGGTAATGTCTTCAGCAACCTCACCTGTCTTCACACACGGGTACTTATTGATCTACCCTCGTATATATACATATATTGGGTTCAAAGCTTAACAGCCGCTCTTTGCAATTTTTTTATTTTCAACTCACTTTGCCTTGTTTTTTTTTTTGTTGCTGCCGTCGTTATTGTGGAGCATGATCTATTCGGCGGCTAAGTATGGATATTCATTTTTTGTAACATCTAAATGAAACAAATAATATTCATTGCATACTATAGGTATGATCTTCAGATCTTCGATCTGAAAACATCGGCAGCAAAGGACCAGTTCAATCAGTTCATTTTTGGTGCTAGTCGAAGTTCAAAGTCCAAAGCGAATGGTTGTGTGAATTAACTCTTGCCGTGCAGTGTCATTGTTTATATTTTACAAACAATAAGAATCGTGGAGTAGCGGTACTCCTTGAGCACCAATAAATTACAAAAACAAAAAAAGCACTATATACTGTCAAGTTCATGTGAACAAGAAAATAAAACGAATGGAAGACGATGATGATTCGACTGTCGATTGGCAGCGAGTCACTCCTATTCAAAACAAATCGAATAAACGGCATAACTACGACTATCCAACGCTATTAAGAAAAAAGACAATTAAAAAAAATAATGATGCACCGTCAACCAGCTCAAACCGGTTCGAACTACTTAGTGACAATGATGAAGAGCAACCTAACGTTGATAACGGCAGTCCTCTATCTTGGAAAATACACCTGGCAATTATGAAACAGCAAGGGAAGGTGGTCGCTGTGGTGTAGTGGTAGTGCGTTGGACTGCTACGCAGAGTGTCCGAAGTTCGAATCTCGGCACAGGCAAAATCAAAACAAAAAAAAAACAAAAAGTAGAATAAATAATTTTTCTACACGGCACCACCTCTTGGCAAACCTACAAGAGTAAAAATAGCTATGAAAAGCTTTTCACTTCGCCGTTCGGATTCGGCATTAAACTGTAGGTTCCTTCCATTCATGTACAAATATAACACGCACAACATGAGTGGATGCGTAAAGCTCAGCCTAGGCCCTCCATGGGCTGTTGTGCCATTAAAAGTAAAGTAAAAGTAAGGGAAGGTGCTACGTCTCCGAAGCCTCCACCCATAATTATACCTGAAAGATGTATATAGTATGATTAAAGACTTAACTAGTATTGTTACTGTAAGTGAACATAGCTACAAAATTCAGTTTGATGGACAAATAAGAGTAATGATTAAATCAGTAGATAAGTACAGAACTTTAATCAAGTATTTAAAAACTAAGAAAGTCAAGTTCCACACTTTCCAGTTAAAATATGAGAAAACATTTAGAGTAGTACTTAAGAATCTTCACTACTCAACTCCATTTAATCTAATAAAAACTGAAATTGAAGAGTTAGGATATACATACATTTATAAATATTAGTAACATCCGTAGTCGTGTAACCAAAGAACCTTTGAATATGTTTTTTATTGATATCGAACCTAGTTACACAAACGCAGAAATATATACTGTATTGTTAAAGTTGAGCCTCCACGAAAAAAATTGTTCAATGCTATAGGTGCCAGCAATTTGGGCACACGAAAGCCTATTGTCAAAAGAATTTCAGATGTATTATGTAAATTCGGATGAAACCATTCAACAGCCGACTGCTCAAAAAAGCAAGACTCTCCCGCTCAATGTGCCAAATGCCTGCAAGCCGCGAGCTAAAAAGGATGTAAGATTTACCAAAAACTTGTTACCAAAAGACATCCAACAATCAGGAAAACTGAAGTATGGGTAACAAATCCAACTATTACCACTAATCAGAACGTTCCCATAGATAGGCAAAATGGTAATTCAAACAACCAACAATTTTCCTATACTCAAATACAGAATTATGATCCATTTAAGAAAATTGAATTACTACTTGAAAAACAGTTTGTTGTCGCTGATGACTAAACTTATGACCAAATTATGCAATTAGGTCTTCAAATTGCAATATGGAATGCTAATGGCATTTCGAATCATACAGAAGAGTTAAAAATATTTCTTAGCTCCAAACCCACTTCACAAGCTGATATTATATTGAAATTAGTGGATATGACTTAATTACTGCAAATCATCCACACAATAAGGCTCATGGAGGTTCTGCAATATTGATTAAAAGTTATATTAAATACACTGTAATGGATGAAATAAGAGAAGTATTCCTACAAGCTGCATGCATAAAAGTTAGATGTGAATTGTTTGATATCCCAGTATGTGCAGTCTATTTTCCTCCGCAATATAATCTTAAAAGTCAAGATTTCCAAAATTTTCTCAATAAATTAGGTCACAAATTTTTAGCCGGCGGAGACTTCAACGCCAAACACCCATGGTGGGGTTCAAGGACTACTAATCCAAAAGGATCAGAATTATATAAATGCATCACAACGAAAACATACTCAGTACTATCTACAGGAAAGCCCACATACAGGCCCACTGATCCACGAAAAATACCAGGCTTACTGGATTTCGTCATTTATACTGATTTACACTCTAACCACTTATCTATTAAGGATAGTCAGGATTTAAGTTCCGACCATTCTGCACTGGTAGTCAACTATAGTGCAAGTATTCAGATATCCTCAAAAGTGTACAGAGTGCTGACATCAAAAACCCATATAAAAGGGTTTCAAATGTTAGCCACATAACAGTATAAATTTTGATGTTTCCCTAAAGTCTGGGACAGAGATTGATGATGCCGTCGAATACCTGACGCAAATAACACACGAAGCTTCATATCTTTTTACACCACATAATGAAATAGCCCAAAATAGAGCCGCAAAACATGCAGATATAAGACCTCTAATTATCCGAAAGCTCAAATTAAGAAAACTGTGGCAGCAAACTAGAAGTCTTAGGGTTAAACTTCGGTACAATCAAAGAGTCAAAGAGCTCAAATAACTCCTAAAAGATCTAAAAAACAAGTCAGTTGCCGATTATCTAAAAAGTCTCAACCTCGCTTCAACTAATAAAGACCACAATCTCTGGCGTGCTACGAAGTACTTAAAACGACCTGCCAAACGAAAAATCATTATTAAAAACAATAATGGATTTGGGTTGAGGCTTTTGCTGAATATCTAAGCTACGCTTTTCAACCAAATTTGGTCAGTGATGGAACTGATGAAGAAATTATTAATTTTTTGACCGCACCCTGCCAGATGGATCTTCCCATTAACAGTAAATCCGTTTTTGAAGTCCAATCCGAAATTAAGAGGCTTTGCAACAAAACGAGTCCTGGTTACGATCGAATAGATGCTATGGTGCTAATGAATCTTCCACAAAAACTGGTTTTATTTATTACTTTTACTTATAATGCCATAATAAGGTTGGATTACTTCCCAGCAAAATGGAAATGTGCCGAAGTGATCATGATCGGAAAACCTAACAAACCAGAAAATCTTCTTGCATCATACCGCCTCATAAGCCTACTGGTAACTTTCTCCAAGGTATTCGAAAGAATATTGTTGAGACGTTTGTTACCCGTTCTGGGCAAATTTGGTTTCAGGCGCTCACATGGAACTCTCGAACAGTGTCACCGCGTTGTCAAAACGATAACAGATGCTCTTGAGTGCAAAATATATTGCACAGGTGTGTTTTTGGATGTACAAAAAGCATTCGACAAAGTGTGTGGCATGACGGCCTTTTATATAAAATAAAAAAAGTTCTCCCAGCTCCGTACTTCATGTTATTGAAATCATACATTAGCAACAGATATTTCTACGTTAAAGACCAAGATGAAATGTCAAAAATTCATTCAATTAAAGCTGGTGTGCGCAAGGAAGCGTTATGTATGTGGTCCAGGAATCAGCCAAAAAAATATATTTTATTTTTTTATCCTCAGCGATAGATTTATTTAAGTGAGAACACAACTTTTCTTCTTTGTTACAGAATTATGACTGAATTATTATTTAAGCAAATCGAAAATGAAAAGTAATTCTGAGAAATCAAACAAATGTGGATCATACAAAAGGTAAAAGTAAATACAAAGTGTTTATGAAATATGCTGAGCTTAGGTCTAGGGCGAACACGTGTGCCGGAACTTCAGTGCTTGCATTTGCTGGACGTTGACTTGTTGCTGGTTGTTGTTGGTAGCGTCGGTGTTGGTAGCGTCGATGACTATGTCATAACTCCTCCCCCCTTCAGATAGAGCGATGGCCACAGAGATTTCGACGTGGGCAAAGCGCTGTTATCATCTTTGATGAAGCAGTTCACAATGTTCTTCCTTCTTTTCAGCATTATGATGGCTAGGGTGGTTACTATTGTGAGTACTATTAGTGCGGAGTATGTGATAATTTGGTTGTTCAGATGTTGTGTCCTCGTTTGTATTAGGGTGTCCGAGATTTTTATGCTCATATGTTGTAACTTTTGTAGAGATAGTACTTCTTTGGTTGAGCTACTGTTGAACGTCGGGGTCATCATTGGCAGCATATATATGTTGTCCCAAAATTCGCTTGTATCTCCGTCATACCAGACATCGTTGATGTTGACGCTACAATTCTGGAACTTTATGAGAAGTGTGCCTTGAGCCTCGAAAGTGGTATTTCTGCAAGTAGATGTAACTAAGGTTTTTGGTGAGTTGCTGAGAAGGACGGTATTATTTTCTAGCAGTTTAGTGTACTGCTTAGGTCCCACATCGTTCATTGGGCAGGTTGCTTGTTTATCATTGAAAAGGCGGCCTATACATTGGGATTTGGCCGTTTCTTCTTGGTATACCGTGGCTTCGCATAGGAATGTGTTTTCAACATTGGGACATAGTTCGGTCAAGTATTGAATTTTTTGCTCATTATATACGAGGTATGGACTAACGTTTATTTCTAGACTATTGTTTATCAATAATGGGATTATATGATATATTTTGTAATTTTCTGGTGATAGGATTGGGATTTGGATGTTAAAAATGATATTAGAGGCGTTATAGTATGCTTGCAATTTGAGCGTTTCATACATGTGTTCTTGGGATATTATTTTTAATGATTGATTATTGATAATGTTATGGATTGTATTAAGCTCTATTTGGCTTAATATGAATTTCGATATTATATTTAATTTTGCCATTAATATTGTTTCTGCTATTTCATTTAAATGGCTGTCTAATATATCGATGTTATAAATAATGTGATTTACGTATTGTTGTTCTTGTAGTACATCTTCGATGTTTTTTATTTTGTTTGCATTTTTGTTTGCGAAGTATCCAATTTCTCCCTGTTCTTTGTTTATATGATCTGTTATGTTTTCTATTCTTTCAGTAAACTTATGGTTGAAAATAGCTTGGTTGTTGATTGTATTATTGTAATCTGCGTTGGTTTCCTGAAGTGCTCTGATTTGCCTATTTATTTCCTCTGCGTCATACGCATCCATATTACCAGTAATGGTTTTAATCAAGGTACCTATTCCATTTATAATTCCGCGTTTTCGTCTGTTAAAGGGCAATAAGTGAAGAAATTTACGTTTTAATTCTGACATCTTAAGATTTGCTATTTTTGTGGCTTCCATTTGAAAATTATGTTTTTCGAGTGTTTTCAATGTAATATCTATGTTTTGTATATTTGTTTCAAATGTTTCTAGGTTTACGATGTGAACTAAGTTTTTGTAATTATTTATGATTTTAGCTGGTCCTAGGTAATAAGGTTTTGATTTGGTTTGGTTGATTTTCCGTTAAATTTTGGTATTGGATGATTTGGGCAGCGATAAAGGGTATTCTGTAATTAAGTAAATTTTCGTTTTTTCATTATTCTAGCTTTGTGGATTTTCTGATTTTTTGTTGTTTCAATTGTAATGTTATTGGTAGTTTTAACTTTGTGTTTTGAAAAACGGGGAGTTATTTTGTTTCTTCTGCTATTTTTCCTAAATATGTCCGCATTTTCTACTACTTGTTCTGGCGTTTCCCTACTAATATTTAATTTGTCTAGGTTCTTGTTCATTTTGTTTTCGAGTGTTTGTTTTATGGTGGGGTATATTTTTTCCTGATATTCATTTAATTTTTTCAAGTATTCGTGTTCATTATTAAATTTAACGCTATTTTCAAATTTGTAAGTTCTTCCATGGTACATTTCAAAAGGGGTATGTTTTGTAGTTGAATGTATGGAGTTATTGTATGTGATAAGAACTTCTGTAATTATTTCCTGGTGATTTAAGTCCAGCTTTTCTTGTTTTCTTTTGTCTAGAATTAAACGATAAAGTTCTGTAAGAGTCGAATGTAATCTTTCGACTGGTGCGTTACTCGTGGTTTGTTGAAAACTGGTACAATGTAGTTTGATATTGTACTGTTTACAGAAGTCGTTAAAAATAATGCTTGTGAATTCTGTGCCTTGGTCATGAACTAGTTTTTTGGGTATTCCATAGTGGCTAATGAAATCTTTAAGGGCTTTTAAAATTGAAAGGCTTGTTCTATCCGAAAGGGTGTAGGCTGACGCGAATTTTGAAAACTTGTCTATTATAGTGAGAATTTGGTTTTTGTTGATTGTATATATGTCGATATGGATAATATCTAGGGGTTTGAGGGGTGTTTCGGTTTTTTGATGTTTGGATTTTTGTGGGTGCCTATCATATTTGAGTAACTTGCATTTCTCGCAATTGTTAATGATTTTGGTTATTTTATGTTTCATCTGTGGAAAGTAGTAATGTCTCTTTAGGTGATGAAGCGATTCATTTATTCCCCTGTGATTACTGTTTTCATGATATTCTCCTATTATTTGATCTTGTCGGTCATTGTCCATGATATCTTCAAGGATTGTTGTGCAACGTAATATTCTAAATATTTTACTATGAGAAAAGTACTTTGAATAAACTGTTTGTATTATTTGAAATATATCGTCATCTGTATAAACGACGGCTAATTTATTTGGGGGTAAAAAGTTTTTCAATATGTGTGTCACCGAAGTTTCATCGTATGTTGGTTGTTTAATTACTCTTCTTTGTTTGTTTCTAAAGATGATTTCGACAGTATTTGAAATTTGCTCAGATTTTTCTAGGATAACCTGTATATTAAATTCACTTAATGGTAACTCTGAGATAGAGATGCCATCGTCAAGGTTTTCAGTTGCCGAGTGAACTGTTGAGCCTTGTGTAGCCATGATAGATTCAGCGTCATTGATATTCATTTCGATATCATTTGCTGTGTCCGTAATTTTAATACGACTCAGGGCGTCTGCGTTGGTGTTGCACTTGCCTTTCTTGTAAACTATATTGTAATCGTATTCTGCTAGCTTGAGTTTCCATCTAACTAATTTTTGATTTGGCTCCTTCAAGCCCATCAGCCAGGTTAGTGGTCTGTGATCTGTTACGATAGTGAATTGTCGGCCATATAGGTATGGACGAAAGTATTTTATTGCCCAAATGATGGCCAACAATTCCTTTTCGATTGTTGAATAATTTGATTCAGTATCGGATAGGGTTCTACTGGCGTAACATATGGGCTTGTCGTTACCTATAGGTCCTTGGGATAGTATCGCTCCCAGTGCCACGTTACTGGCATCTGTCGTTAAGACGAATGGTTTTTGAAAATCGGGATACTGGAGAATTGCATCATTTATTAGAAGGTTCTTGCAATGTTCAAATGTACTAACATATCTTTCACTTAGTTGTACCATTTTACCTTTTTTTAAAAATTCGGTTAGAGGTTTCACAGTGTTGGCAAAGTTTTTTATAAACTTCCTATAGTAACCAAGAAGACCTAAAAATCCTTTAATTTCTCTTTGATTTTTTGGAATAGGAAAGCTTTTAATGGACTTTATTTTATCGGGGTTTGGTTTAATTCCTTCCGTGGTGACTATATGTCCCAAAAAGGCTATATCCTTTCTTAAAAATTCTGATTTGTCTGCTTGAATTTTGAAGTTATTTTCTCTTAGTCTTTGAAATACCTCCTTTATGTTTGTTATATGTTCGTGTAATGACGTTGAGAAGATGATTATATCGTCTAAATAGACGAGACAGTTTTTTCCTATTAGGTCTTTCAATACATAGTCCATTACACGTTGAAAGGTGCTAGGAGCGTTTTTTAGACCGAATGGCATTCGTTTGTATTCATAGTGACCCCCTTCGACGGTGAATGCGGTCTTTTGGATATCTTTGTTATCCATCTCGATTTGGTGGAAACCATTAGCGAGATCAAGAGTCGTAAAATATAAACATCTGCCTAGTTTATCAAGAATTTCATTGATATTGGGTATAGGATAACGATCTGAAATCGTTTTCTTATTTAACTGTCTATAGTCTATCACTAAGCGCCATTTTTGTTTTCCGCTGGCGTCTTTCTTTTTGGGAACAACCCACACAGGAGAGCTCCATGGCGAATAACTATGTTGGATTATGTCTTGCTGTAGCATACTATCAATCTGTCTTTTCACTTCTTCTTTGAAAATATAAAGGTAGCGGTATGATTTAGTAAAAATTGGGATTTCATCAACTGTGTTAATTTTGTGTTTTATTTTATTTGTAAATGTCAAGGCGGCACCTTCTTTAAAAAATATATTACTATATTCTAGACACAATTTTATGAGTGCTTTCTTTTCTTCTTCGTTAAGGTGCGCTGTCCTTATGTTGTTTTCCACGTTGTCATCAATTGGTGATGAGTTGATTTCTATGTTATTAAGTTCTATGAAATTTGTGGAACGGTATTTTTCTACTTTGAGAGGTTGTTCCACGAGTAATTCTTGATCTTCGATAGAATAGTTAGTTATCTCTATAGGGCAAAACCAGTTATCCACTGTGTAGATTCCTGCTGAAGTTTTCACATGAGTCTTTAGCTCTATAGTGTTTACATAGATGTCACCGTTAGGGATATCTACTGGTAGCTTTACTACTGTTTTGGTATATGAAGGTATTACTATCTTTCCTGACGTTAGGTTTGGTTTGAAATGAATGTCAATGTGAACTTTGTCTGTAATAAGTTTCTGATTTCCTATATCGATTTTTGCTTTAAGTGATTTTAATAAGTCTATTCCGATAAGACCATCGAAGTAGTGGTGGAATTTAAATAACCTAAATGTGAAGTCACCTTCGTTTTTAAATTCTATAAAAGATGGTAGTGTTACTTTTTTGTCTATTTTGTAATTATGAAGGACTGTGGATATATTTATTGGTTTACAAGTGACTTGATTTTTTGAGTCTATAAATTTTGGATTAATGAAAGAGGAAGAAGCCCCCGTATCAATGAGAAATCTAAGGTCCCTACCAAATGGTGAGCTTATTTTTATAAATGGTAATGTTGTGCCGTGTTTATTAATTTCTAGGTATCCTGTGGGTTCCTCGAGGCACAGAGTGGAAAATTTGGCATATCTTCGATATTACACAATGTTTCTTCTGAGTATAGTTCACCAGAATTTTGATCGATACAATTCATTTCGTTATTTATTGGGGAAAATCTATTGCTGTTCCCAGTGTGATTTGTTTTATGGGTATATCTACTTGTACCAGAATAGGTATCCATAGGTTCAGGTTGTGAATAGGTAGGAGCGTTTTGCCCCTGCCTAAAAGGATTATTTTGTATCCTGCTTGAATCAGATTTATGGGAACTATTATTACCCGAATCACTGTTATAGTTATTATAAGGATTATTTGTCCTATAATATTGGTTGCGATTAGAATTTTGATTCTGGTTAGGGGTGTAACCTGGTGAGGGATTGTTCTGTTGTTTAGAATTGTTATTGCATTGCCCTTGTTGTGGGTATGGTTTATATTGATTACCGTATTTCTTATATCCTCGCGAATTTTGATAATTGTTACTGCTTTTTTGTTGGTAGTAGATATTTTGTTCTTTAACGCAACAAGCTAAAGCCGTTGCAAGACTATCCGGACGCATGGCTCTAATGTTTGATCCTAATGGTTCTTTTAGACCAACCAAAAAGGTATTTAAGCACATTTCAGTGAACATATTCTTTTTTGATCTAACTACGTTACCATCAGATTCATTGAGGAGAAGGTTATTATTTAGGGCGGATTGGATGCTAATTATTTCACTATAGAATTCTTGAACAGATTTTTTTTGTGTTAGATCATGAAGATCCCTAATCAATGATGTTTCGGTGCGTTTATCCGCGTAGTGCAGGATTAAATTGTTTTTTATATCATCCCATATTAAGGGTGTCCCATACATATTAAGGACCTCATTTGCTTGGCCTTCGATTTTGTTTCTTATAGCTCGTAGTAATATTTGACCGTACGGTGTTCCATCGGTTCCACGTATGAGAGTTAAAATTTCCTCCACGTTATTTATAAATTCGTGTAATGATTTTGGATTTCCCTCAAACTTCGGTAGATCCTTAATCACATCCGGAACTCTGAGGCTATCGTATAAATCTTTAAAACTTGTATTTGCTTGAATAGGTGGAATCGATGAACCCGATGGTAAATTGCTTTCTGGATTAGGTGGCGGACTCATTGTTTCAGTTCTAAAATCTTCGACCAATATGTTTTCTGGTATAGAATTCAAACTACGGTGTTTACGAAAATAAGGGAGTTTTTTTTAATTGGAGTTTTCTATGATTCCTATTCATGTATTAGGAGTTAAAAACCTTCTTCTTTTCCCTCTCTTTTGATGCTTACTTACTTACTTAGCTGGCGCTACAACCGATGATCGGTCTTGGCCGCCTCCACAAAGCTTCGCCAGTCACTTCTGCTATGCGCGCGCTGGCGCCAGTTGATAAGGCCAAGTGCAGTCAGGTTGCCCTGCACCTGGTCTTTCCAACGGAGATTAGGACGTCCCCTTCTGCGTGATCCTCCACCGTGGTTCGAATAAAACACCTTTCTAGCCGGAGCGCTTTCTTCCATTCGCTCAACATGACCCAGCCAGCGAAGCCGCTGGAGTTTTATACGCTTGACTATGTCAGTGTCGGCGTACAGCTCATACAGCTCATTGTTCCATCTTATTCGAAACACGTCATCCACGCATACTGGACCGTAGATCTTACGGAGTATCTTCCTCTCGAACGCTCCTAACAGTCTCTCATCATTGATGGTCAATGTCCACGTCTCTGCGCCATACATTAGGACGGGAAGGATGAGGGACTTATAGAGCGTTATTTTCGTCGGTCGAGAGAGGGCTCTACTTCTCAATTGCCTACTGAGCCCGTAGTAACACCTGTTGGCAAGAGTTAGTCTCCGCTTGATCTCAAGGCTGACATTATTGTTGGTGTTTATGCTGGATCCTAAATAAACGAAATCCTTGACGACTTCAAAAGTGTAGTTGTCAACAGTGACATTTTGTCCAAGACGCCGTGACTCTTTGTTTGTTGACACAAGGTATTTCGTTTTGTCCTCGTTCACCACTAGACCCACACGACGAGACTCCCTTTCCAGGTTGGAGAATGCTGCACTGACTGCTCGAGCGTTTTTGCCAATGATGTCAATATCATCAGCGTATGCTAGCAGCATGACACTCTTGTAGAAGATAGTGCCAGAGATGTCGATGTTCGCAGCTCGAATTATTTTCTCCAGCATTAGGTTAAAGAAGTCGCACGATAGGGAGTCACCTTGTCTGAAACCTCTTTTGGTATCAAATGGTGCGGAGAGGTCTGTCCCAATTTTCACTGCGCTGGTGGTGTTGGTCAGTGTCATTTTGCAAAGACGAATGAGCTTTGCAGGGATACCAAAATCAGACATTGCGGCGTACAAGTGATCCCTAATCGTGCTGTCGAAGGCGGCTTTATAATCGACAAATAGATGATGGGTGTCGATCTGTTTTTCTCGGGTCTTTTCCAGGATTTGGCGTAGTGTGAATATCTGGTCGATGGTGGATTTACCAGGCCTGAAGCCACACTGATAAGGTCCAATCAGTTTGTTGACGATGGGCTTCAGTCTTTCGCACAGTACGCTCGATAGAACCTTATATGCAATATTAAGAAGGCTGATCCCACGGTAGTTGGCGCAGATCGTGGAATCACCCTTCTTATGGATTGGGCAGAGTACGCTGAGATTCCAATCACTTGGCATGCTTTCATCTGACCATATTCTGCATAGAAGCTCATGCATGCGTTTTTTGAGCTCTTCGCCTCCGGTCTTAAACAACTCAGCAGGCAGGCCATCTGCACCTGCAGCCTTATTGTTTTTCAGCCGAGCAATGGCTGTTAAGACCTCCTCATAGTCAGGCGGCGGTACTTCAACGCCGTCAGTGATTGGGGTTTCCGGAGTGGGTTCCGCAGTGGCGGGATTATTGCCGTCTTCGCCATTAAGCAGCTGCGAAAAGTGCTCCCTCCATGATCTCATTATGCCCTGGATATCTGTCACCAGATTTCCATCTTCATCCTTGCAGGAAGAGGCCCCGGTCTTCAAACCAAGAGTCAGGCGTCTTATTCTTTCAAAGAATTTTCGGACCTCGTTCCTGTCCCGCAACATTTCGATATCATTGAACTCGCGTCTTTCTTCATCTCTTTTCTTGCGCCTGAAAAGACGTTTCTCCTCCCTCCTCAACTTTCTGTATCGCTCCTTAGCAGCTCGCGTTGCAACTGACTGCAGGGTGGCTCTGTATACTGCGTTTTTTGCTTCAGTAGCATCGCGACACTCTTGGTCGTACCACATATTTCTCCGTCGACGGTGGTAGCCTAGCACCTCTTCGGCAGCCGTACGCATAGAGCGGGAAATGTGCGTCCACTGTGCGCATATATCATCAAGTTGAGGGGTGTTTTGCGAAAGGAGAAGTGCAAGTTGGTTGGCAAAGACTTTGGCTGTCTGTTGTGATTGCAGCTTTTCGACATCCAGCTTTCTCTTTGTACCTATCCGTACGCGATTTGCTACACATATACGTGTGCAGACCTTGGCTGCAACCAAGTAGTGGTCTGAGTCGATGTTTGCACCACGTATTGTGCGTACGTCTAGTACATTGGAAGCGTGCCTTCCGTCGATCACAACGTGATCAATTTGGTTTCGTGTGTTTTGATCAGGGGACAGCCAAGTGGCCTTATGCCGAGGCTTGTTTGGAGGTTTCATTGGAGGGTATTTTAACGTGGTGGGTTCCAAGCCCGACGCACAACCATTCATTCAAGGCCATGGAGAAGCCCGCCGCACACATTAGTTAACTCACTGACGGTTGTCAGATCGCTATCCAGGGGACGCCACGAGGAGGCTGTGTGTCGACTTGAAACGTAGAAGCGCAAGGATCGACCATGGACGCACCTGCGACTGTCACGAACTTTACCTTGTGTCCTACGCCCCAGGCCCCCCTGGGCATCTTTTGATGCACTTATTTTTATTCGTGATTTAGATTTTGTACGATTTTTACATATATGTATTTAATTTAATTTATTATTTCGTATGCCTTGCGCTTTAATTTTGCGTACTTTTATTTTATTATTTTTTTTTTTTTTTTTTTGTAAAATTTTTTTTTTATACCTTCGCGTATATTCAATTTGGATACTTCGTATTGTATATTTGAGCAAAACTTCAACTTGACTTACATGAACCCAAGTATGAATGCTGATTCCATATGGAGTGTAGATGTTGTTCACCGTTTGCAAAAGGTCAAGATCTACCGTTTTTATTTTGATACCGGTTCTAGTTCTGATATGCTTTCAAAACTAGTCACACACAATTGTATGCCGCCCTTGTGTATGAACACCTTTTAGTGTTTTAGTGTGAGATAACGATTTGAGTATATAACACACAACACTTTTTAAGTATCTTTTAAAACGTCAAACGGGGTACCGACTGCGCCAGTTATGTATGTGGTCCAGGAATCAGCCAAAAAAATATATTTTATTTTTTTATCCTCAGCGATAGATTTATTTAAGTGAGAACACAACTTTTCTTCTTTGTTACAGAATTATGACTGAATTATTATTTAAGCAAATCGAAAATGAAAAGTAATTCTGAGAAATCAAACAAATGTGGATCATACAAAAGGTAAAAGTAAATACAAAGTGTTTATGAAATATGCTGAGCTTAGGTCTAGGGCGAAGACGTGTGCCGGAACTTCAGTGCTTGCCTTTGCTGGACTTTGACTTGTTGCTGGTTGTTGTTGGTAGCGTCGGTGTTGGTTGCGTCGGTGTTGGTTGCGTCGATGACTATGTCATAACTCGTGCTTGGACCAGTGCTATATACCATCTATACCTATGATATGCCAGTTTCAGATGATGTTCTAGTAGCCACATATGCCGACGACACAGCGAAGCATCAAGATATGTCCAAAGCGAGTTATCACTGATAGAAGAATGGTTGAAAAGATGGAAAATTAAAGTTAATCCTGAAAAATCGGTTCATGTCACATTTACACTTAGAAGGGGACACTGCCCGCCCATTATTCTGGATGGCACCAGCATTCCACAAAATAATTGCGTAAAATATCTTGGTATGCATATGGATAGAAGATTAACATGGAAACAACATATAAAAGCCAAGCAAAAACAATTAAACATTAAGATCTCAAAAATGTACTGGCTTCTTAGGCCAATCGGAACTAAGCCTTGAGAACAAAGTTCGTCTCTACAAAGCGATATTAAAACCAGTATGGACATATGGGATACAATTGTGGGGTGTAGCCAGCAATTCCAATTTAGAAATCCTGCAACGATACCAATCCAAGACATTGCGAAAACTATTTAATGCATCATGGTTTATTACTAATGAGCAAATTCATAAAGATCTCAACATACCGACATCAGAAAGCTTAGTGAAAGGTGCATCGAAAGACTGCACAACCACACAAATGCCCTTGCAATTTCACTATTAGACAACAGCTCTGCTATTAGAAAGCTTAAAAGACACCACATTTTGGACCTTCCAGATCGAAGCTAAGTTTTGTCTATGGATTTAATGTAATGTACTTTCACTAAAAAGTGATGCATTTGTAAATAACCCCAATATTGTGATAGTTTACTTTATATAGATTCGCTAAATCGAGTGTATCTAAGTATTACTGCTATATTATTATTATACTACTCAATTAGTTTATTGTCGTTAAAAACAGATACAAATAATACAAATAAAAGAAAAACAAGCTATACAAAATATCAACACATCGCGTCTACTCTTGCGGAGAATCAAATATTGTATGTAGGTAAAGTACAACAAAAAGTTAAAAGCTTCAAGTTAGAAAATTAATTTTGATTGTAGTTACTGCTTTTTGTTTTGATTTTTTTGCTATACTCAACTGTTTTCCACCAGAATGTTCCCATTCAGAATTAAAGCACAATTATGATAGCGCGAGTGTATGCAAAAAGACGTTGCGCTTCTACTATAGTATGTTAATGGCCTATTATGTGCGTCTGTCTCCTTTGGTTGCATGAGAGTTACGCATTATTATTTATATCACACAGGTATACTAAGGCATAGAGAAAGAGACATTAACCTAAAGAAGTACATATTTATAAATACTAATTAGATTGTTCGAACAGCGGCATGTAACAGTATAAAAAAGGGAATGGTGGTTCGTTATCTTTTATTTTCTCCGTAATCTTTTACTAACGTACAAAAAAGCTGTTATTTTCCGCTATTATTTTATTCTATGACTTTCTGCTACTGTAATTGTTTGCTAACTTTAAAACTGCTTTCGTCACACTGCCTCTATATTTGCAAGTAATTAGCTGCAAGTTGAGTATAAGTATGTATTAAGTCTGTTGCCGTGCATTTTGGGCAAAGTCTGGTAAAATGAGAGTAAAGAAAAAATACTCTCCGTGAGAGACAAAAATGAATAAAAGTAAAAAAAACTCAAATTGTGAAAACAGAAACTATGCCATCGTAACACGTACCGCGCTAAATCAAATCAGATGAATCGTCAGCAACACGTAATTATTGTGTCGTGTTATATGTAAATATGTTTCTTGGTTCAACGTGTTATGCGTGGCTGGGCGTCAGTCTTTCTATCTTAAGGCATGCGGTTGGACAACAACCGATTATGAAAATTAATTTAAACTTAATTGGGAAAATAAATTAATGAAGTGTTCTATTAAAAATTATTGTTTTTATTGGTATAAAATAAATATTATATGTACATAAATTGTAAGGAATAGAATTAACGCCATGTTGTCGTTGCCGCGTTCATTGTGATCCAATCGCCGACAATATGACAACATTTGCTGTGGGCGACATTTGTTGTCATAATGACTGTCGCTGACCACGAATCTGTAACCCATTGACAAAATAAATTTTTTTTTAATGTTGAATTTCAAAAAATTTACCTTTACTATATATTTTTCATCCACTTCAAAAAAAAAAAGATAAATGTTTGAAACAAAAAGAAGTGAACAAGTGCAATATTTTTTAAACAGGTTTTACAGAAATTGATGCATAATGGTGTTTAACGGATAATTTATTTTAATTTTGCTATTGCCCGTTTGTAGGCGGTCTTTGACGGTAATTTGACAAGAAACAAGAGGAAAAAGAAAATAGAGAGAGTGAAGAGAGCTGTTTTTGTTTGTGCTGCTGCGGCCATGACTGTTGAAGCTGACACCATCTTGTAAGCATGTTTTCGTTTAGCTGCCGCTGTCAAAGCGTATGGAATATCAGTTTCTTTCGATTTATTTCCAAAAATTTTACCCCCTTGTTGTCCAATGCGAGTCTTGGAATTGTTTGTTTTCCTGTTCTAACCAGGAGAACGTTCAAAATCTTGAATATTCACTGAATAAGTATTAAAGTTATCTTTCTATGTACATTACATACACCAATGGTTCCTAAGCTTACATACTTAATTTTCAGCAATGAAGAGCTCGTTCAAAAATCTCGTACCGAATTTAACGTGTATCTAGCTGCTTATAAGAAATGTAGTAAGTTTGGTTGGGATTGCTTAAGTTTTAGTCGAATTTCCATGTACAATACACTGGATCACCTTACATTTAACCCTTATTAGTAAATGGATGAGGCGGCCAAGACCGATCATAGGTTGTAGTGCCAGCTAAGTAAGTAAGTAGTAAATGACAACCCTTTTAACATATTTTTTTTTTCCAGCCAGAAAAACTTCTGTAAAGAAATTTAAAGCGAAATATGTTGCTTCATAGATTGACAGCCAAACGATGAACTTTTCCGTTAAAATATTTCATTATGAAATTAATTATTTATTTATTTATTTAAGAAATAGAAGTACATAAGAATAAATATTTTTCGTATGTGTAGCATAATTTTAAAGATAATGAAAAAACATAACCTAAGACATATATTAAATTGTATTTTAACTAATTTTGTTCATATGTTTATATCAATTTTTAAATAAATGTTTGAAAATTAATAGTTAGACAATGGATTCCAAAGCCTATTGGTGCCAATGAAAAAAGCCTTGATGACTTGAGATATTTAAATTTTGGGTGAACCAGTGAATTAGTGGAATGACTGAATTGCAAATTAGTACGCAGGAGTAATAGTCACAATAACTTTATGCAGTTACATACAGCTCCTTTCCCTAAGGTAATCGGAGATAGTACACCCAAGCAACTTGCGTTTGAAGTCCGAGATATGATCATATTTCCTAAAACCATATACATAACGAGTCACATTATTGAATACCACATCCAGCATAGTTAGTGACTGCGAGTCCAATTTGCAATATATAAGTTCATCATATGAGACTATAGGTAGAACTAATTGTATTACCAATCTTTTCTTAGATTTAAAATTCCAACTTTGACGTACCAACATATAAAGGCGGAAAAAACAAACGAGACAATGATTTTTTTAAAAACAGATAGATAAAGCATACGATTTGCTCACGTTCAAAGAAAATCCATTTTAAATCCTTAAGTCTGCCTTCATTTTAAAACACACGTCATCACCAGATTTAACAGACATGCATTCGAGAAACCCAAAAGACATAGTAAAGTAACATAATCGATATCAAAAGATATTCTCACAACATCGAAAATTTTCACCATAGCTGTAGACCCCAGGTCTAATCCTCGATTGAAGAGGTGTCAAAAGATCGTTCTCGAATAGGTATGTGGAAATTTGCTCTTCCATAAGATTTTCACAGACCTTGGATAGTGAAGGAAAAATGCTCTGCGTAATGAGTACTACAATCAAATGTGCTTCTTCTTCTTTCTTTTAATGGTACAACAGCCCATGCAGGGCCTAGGCCGAGCTTACCGCATCCACTTATGTTGTGTGTGCCATATTTATATTTTGTACATGAATGGAAGGAACCTACAGTTTTACCATATGCGGAATCCGAACGGAGAAGTGAAAAGCTTTTCATAGGCAATTTTTACTCCTGCAGGTTTGCTATTGCCTGCCAAGAGGTGGTACAATTGGAAAATTGTTTTTTCTACTTTTTTAATTTGAGAGTGCCGAGATCTGAACCCTGGATCCCTGCGTAGCAGGCCAACGCCCTATTACTTGTTTATTACTTAGTTACACTATGAAAAAACTATGGGTTCATGTTCGGATGCAGCGTAACGACTATGCTAGCTAAAAGTATTTAGTCTTACTGTAAAAATCCTATTTAAGATTATGCCGAAAGTGTTGGTTGTGCGTTCAGTAGAGTCCGTTGAAATTGTTCAGTTTCAGGAGCCCTTGAATTGGCGTTTTCTGCCATTTTGGAACACAACGATACATATATGAGAATCTATTGTAGGAAAACTAGTAAGGTAAGTTTTTGTCTAAAATTTTAGAGTCAAATAATAGGTCCTTTTGGCCCAAAAAATAAAAAATTGCAGAAAACTACCATTTTTAAACCAAAAAATTTTTATTTCTGACTAAATTTTGGTATCAGAACAAGTCATAAAATCATCCTTTTGTGGGAACAGCAATTTTTTCAGGGGCACCGTCTTTTTTTTTTTTTTAATTTCAGTGCAATGCATAATATACAGTTTTGCTTCAGCTATAAAAAGGGAAATCGGATTTGTAATTTTCGATATCTTCACTTTCCTTTGCCGTTACATGCGGTCATAGTCGGAATTGATAAAACTGAAGTTAATTGTGGTAAGGGCAAAACACTTGCCACAATGGCTGTCTATCTCTTTATCGGTGACTTGTGATTGCATTCCCTCTCTCATTCTCTTTCCTTCTTCCTCCCACCTGTCAATCTTCCTATGAATGCTCTGCAATACCCCTATGAATACACCCTGTGTGTTAAATGTATCACAGAAGGAAAAAAGAGATATAAATCTTTTCGTTAAATGATTAATAAAATACAGACTAAAGAAATTAGGAGAAATTTAAATTAAACTTAACTCCATTGCACGTGTACTTAAAATTAAACCTACATAGACTAATATGAAATAGGTATTTGGTATTTTCGCTTTTATTGGGCACAGTAATATTAAAAAATGGAGTGCTTGGATTTGCTTCTGTTGGCAATATACTTAATAATAATATATTATTATAGTAATTAGGCAGTCCATTCCACAGCCTACTGGTGTTAATGAAGAAGGACCTTGACGAGATCAAATACTTGAATTTAGAAAGGATCAATCAATTCATTCGATTGGACCGGCTAAATTGTAGTTTGCCAAAAATATACTTTGGAGTCTCAGTCACAACAAGCTTGTTTGTAAGTAGATGCAGTTCCTCGCTTCACGATAATCGACTAAATAAAGAGTGATTTTTTTTGCTACTTAGTTCTTGACGTTTATATTTCTGACAGTTCACGCATTATGGTATTCTTGACATGTGTCAAAGTAAAAAATACTCAGTTTGGTTTGCCATTTCATCATGAATAGACTTACGCCTGAACAACGTTTGCAAATTATTGAAATTTATTATCAAAATTCGTTCTCTGTGAAAAATGTATTTCGCAAGCTACGTCCATTTTATGGTCGGCATAATCGATCCACAAAGCAGGCTATTCAGCTCATTGTGACCAAATTTTGCACCAGTTTGACTTTATTGGACATCAATCCACCAAATCGTATCCATAGAGTGCGTACCGAAGAGAATATTGTTGCTGTATCCGCCAGTGTTGAAGAAGATCGCGATATGTCCATCCGACGCCGATCGCAGCAATTGGGTTCGTGTTATTCGACAACCTGGAAGATTTTACGTGAAGATCTCGGATTAATGCCATACAAAAACAGCTGGTGCAAGAACTGACCTACCACAACGTCGAATTTTCGGTGAATGGGCCTTAGAAAAGCTGGATGAGGATCCGTTTTTATATCGCAAAATTGTCTTCAGCGATGAGGCTCATTTTTGGCTCAATGGATATGTGAATAAGCAGAATTGCCGTATTTGTAGTGAAGACCAGCCAGAGGCAATTCAGCAGCTACCAATGCATCCCGAAAAATGCACTGTTTGGTGCGGTTTATGGGCAGGTGGCATCATTGGGCCGTACTTCTTCAACGACGATGAAGGCCACAACATTAAGGTCAATGCAGAAATTGGACTCGGCCAACACGTTGTTCCAGCAGGATGGTGCCACATGACACACTGCACCGAAACCATGCATCAATTGAGAGGCGAATTTGGTGAGCAGTTAATCTCACGTTTTGGTGCAGTCCATTGGCCACCGAAATCGTGTCTCTTGTCTATAGGGACAAGATAAACACGATTGCTGCTTTGGAAGCCAACATGTGGCGTATACTATTTGTGAGATTCCGGCCAAAATGTGTGAAAAAGTTTGTCAAAATGGACCACTACTTGAAGCGTAACCCCGGGCAAAATTTAAGTGAAATTATCTTTAAAAAGTAAATAGCAGGAATTGATTTATCAATTCAAATAAAAATTTCATTCACTTGTGTAAAATTTCTCAAAAACCTAGCTCTTAAAAAATCACCCTTTACATATTCCACGTTTAGGTTCAATGACAATGACTTTTACCTCTTCGCCATTGATTCGTTTAATACTATTTGTTTTTTAACCATAGATGCTCTAGATGTTCTTCACCACCTCTTGAGCTGTCATTTAAATCAGGATCCGATAATATTCCGAGTTGTATATAAAAAAAATGTGCCGAACTTTTGTATAAACCTCTTGCCATAATCTTTGACAAATGTTTAAAATCAGGTTATTTCCCTGTTTGTTGGAAAGAATCCTTTATTATTTCTCTTCATAAAAATGGTGTTAAATCTAATATCTCAAATTAAGTGTAATACCTAAGTTATTTCAATTAATTGTTACTACCCAAATTGTGCACTTTGTTATAACATTGATCAACATATCGCAACATGGATTCTTAAGGGAGATCTACAACGACGAACCTTTTAGAATTCACTACATGTATAATGAATGTATTTATTAATAACCAAAAAACTGATGTTATATACATATAATGATTTAGCAAAATCAATCATGGCCTCCCTATTAAAAATCTAGGTTTGATTGAATTTCCGTCCTTGCTTTTGGAATAGATAAAGTCATATATCACTAACAGAAAACAAAAGGTGATTTTCTGAAATGCCGTATCAAAAAGCATTGATGTTATTTGCGGAGTTCCTCAAGGGAGCCATCTGGGTATCCCTTGAGGAATTGTTTATCAATGCTTTGCCGTCTGTTATTCGAAATTGCAAAATTGTAATGTATACTGATGATTCAAAGTTGTTCTTATCGTACAACACTATAATCTAACAAAAACTTTTGCAAGAAGATCTTGATAACTTTTCAAAATGGTGGCGATTAAACTTGATGTTACTCAATCTGGATAGATGTAAGTTTGACATTTACAAGGAGACACCATATGTCTGCTAAATATTCTTTGCAGGATCAGACTCTGAGTCATGAATTGATATTTGTTGATTTGGGTGTGACAATGAACTCCAAATTAAGTTTTACCTTGCATATCAACTAGTGTGTGAACAAAGCTAAAAGTTTTTTGGGATTTGTTAAACGCTGATCAAAGGAATTTAACGACCCTTATACAACAAAAACGATATCCACTTCACTTGTTAAACCCATTCTTGAGTATGCTTCTCCATTCTGGAATCCTCAATATAACTGCTATATAAACTGCTATAAAATTGAGTCGGTTCAAAAACATTTATTAATTTTGCACTGAGGAGTTTTTGTTGGAATCCTCAACGAAGGAAGGTTCGTTGAGATTAGTTAAATAAAAAAATAATTTGTTAATTTTTTTTTTGACAAAAAAAAGTTGAAAAACCAAAATCCGTTCAATACCATAGATTTTCTTAACATCAGCGAAAAACGGTTGAAATTACAGTATTTTTTATAGGTGCACTTGTATGGGAGGTACCACTCCCATTTACTGATTGTATTCATTTCAGAACCTAACATCTTCGATTATAAGGAATGTATGTACCAAGTTTAGTTGATATTGCTTAAGATTTACTCAAGTTATCGTGTCCACAGACAGACAGACAAGCGGACGTATAGACAGACAGACGGACATGGCTAAATCGACTCAGTTGTTCAAGCTGTTCATTTATGTATACACAAATTACATTGTATATATATAATATGTTCATACCAGCGATGCCAAATTGTGGGCTTACAGAAAAAACCAATGTTCGCTGTACACAGAGTCTGTAGTTTTTAAAAATTTCGCTTAACTTACCCAACCTAGATTCTAGCTAGGATATTGATCTTGGGTATGTACTAAGGAGTGGCCTCCCGGGATTTCGAATGCCGAGATGCGGGACCCTTTTTCATGTCCCGCAATGTCAATATTTTAGCTGCGGAATCCAGGGACTTAATTTAATTTTTATCATAAAATTTTAAGCTTTTCACACTTTATTCGTTCATATTGTAATAAATATGTCAATCTTGATAAAAACAAAATTTAGAAGTCGACGAACAAAACTTAGCCGAATTGGAATAAGCTGGCATTTAATATAATATGAGTATATAATATAAGTATAGGTACATATTTTTTATTACATTACAAAATAATTTTTGTTATATCGACATGGCAATATATGATCGAAATATTGTTTGACAAGCCATATGATTTTAGGAATTGAGTTTTTGAATAAAAGCAAATGTTTTTAGCTATATTCCTATAAATTTCACATCTGGCTTAACTTTTACGAACCACGAATGCCAAGTTGTCCATAAGTTTTTTAAAATTTCAAGTGCAATTATTTCGACTATTTTACTTTGTGGATTATCTAGTTTTTAAAATAATCCTACCATATAATTAAGGGTTGTGCAAATAATTTACATTCGCATTTGCGACCAATTCACATAAGTTTCAATATTTGCATTTGGTCTCGCATTCACGTTATTTATGCGAATAGTTTCTATGTATAATTAATTTTTTCCATGTTCGAAAAAAAGATAATAAACGGCAATCACTGAAATTAAATTTTACTTTTCTTAAGTTTTATCCTTTTTTTTTTTTGATTATTTCGTGTTTTTTTAAGAAAATTGTTTTTACAGCAACCTTCCCTTTCTATAGTTATGCCCATATTTAGGGAGTTTTAGTACATTTCATATACAAAAATTCTCAGTACTTAATGCAATATAGAAATTTGGAAATTTTGTTCAAAAAATGGACTAAAACCATCAAGAATTAGGAAGGGGTAGGGATGAAGGTTGATATGAAAACAAAAATTTTTTTAATTTTCATTAGAATCAACTTTGTCTCAGACATGGACTATTACTCTCTTCGACGGAAATGTTCAATAGAACATACTCTTTCAGTATATATTTCACAATGGTTACTTGTTGTTAACAAAAAGTTTTAATTTGTTGGGTTGTGTTTTTGAAATTAGAGTAGATATTTTCTTTATTTTGCCATTTGAAAGGTACAATTGTGCCTACTTTTCCATCACTGGCTCACACATATCCTTTCGGATATGTAATGTCATAAGAAAGAAATAGGGTGCAGTTCATTGTTTCAAAAAAAGTCAATGCTCAATGCTTTCACAGAGAGGCGCATCAGAATGTGTGTCTTCGCTGTTGGTGTGCAACTGGATCATTTTTGTTTTGTTTTCATACGAACATCTTATCGCTCGATTACTGCAAGACTGTCATAACTCAAAGGACATAAATTCTGAGAAAAACGAGTTTAAACTTTTCAAATTATCTATCAATCAATGCAATTGATGACGACAAAGCTTTTCAAGTGGCGAGTTCATAAGATACAGCTGTAATTTGACAGAAGATCAAGCATTAAATAACGGTTATTTCTGTATACTTAACTCGATTTTTTTTTTTTGGATTATGACAATCTTGCAGTAAACGAATCGTATACTAGTATTTACATTGTATTTACAATATATGTGCGTTTATTTATTTAAGTTTTTTACTATTTTTGTTTACATTAATTTGTTACATCATTTCCGAATACACACACTCACACACAAGTATAGAAAAACATACAGATCTCTCATGCCTACGTGTGTGTACGATTTAAGAGGACTTTAGTTCGCCTTGAATCAATAGTTGTGCGTCGGGCTGGAACCCACCACGTTAAAAAAATATACCATGAAACCTCAGAATAAGACTCGGAGAAGGAAACCCCGGATGTTGACGACTCCCGCCACCGCCTAAACGACAATGATCTATCAATGATCAATGATGCCTCTATACAGCTGGTAGATGTCCTCGAGAGATATCGAGCTGACATGACCGCCATACAGGAAATTCGATGGACGGGACAAGGTTGTTCCAAAAGAGCATCTTGTTATATCGACTACAGCTGTCATAATTCGAGACACGAATTTGGTTATGGATTTTGGATTGCGGCACGAAACAAGGCAGTTAATAGCACGAGATTTCAACATTTTGATATTCATAAGGATACTTGGCTGTCCCCTAATCAAAACACACGAAACCAGATTGATCACGTTGTGATCGGCGGACCTCTACTTGGTTGCAGCCAAGGTCTGCACACGTGTATGTGTAACAAATCGCGTATTGATAGGATCAAAGAGAAAGCTGGATGTCAAAAACCTGCAATCACAACGGACAGCCGAAGTTTCCGCCAATCAACTCGCACTCTTCCTATCGCAAAACACCCCTCAACTTGATGATATATGTACGCAATGGACGCTCATTTCCCGCTCTATGCGTACTGTTATCGAATAGGTGATAGGCCACCGTGGACGGAGAAAAATGGTATGTGGTACAACCAAGTATCGTGATGCTACTGAAGCGAAAAACGCAGTATATAGAGCCACCCTACAGTCAGTTGTAACGCTCTGTATCCCTACTAAGGAGCGATGCAGAGAGTTTAGGAGGAAGGATAAACGTTAGACGCAAGAAAAGAGAAGCGGAAAGACGTGAGTTTAATGATATCAAAATATTACGGGACAGGAACGAGGTCCGAAAATTCTTCGAAGGAATAAGACGCCTGACTGATGATTTGAAGACCGGGGCCTTTCCTGCGAGGAGAAGACGGAAATCTGGTGACAGATGTCCAAGATACTATGAGGTTATGGAGAAAGTACTTATCTCAGCTGATTAACGGCGATGACGGCAATAATCCCGCAATTGGGAAATCTGCTCCGTTGAAGTACCGCCGTCTGACTGTGAGGAGGTCTTAGTAGCCATCGCTCTGAAAAACAATCAGACTGCAGATGCAGATGGCCTGCCTGCTTAGTTGTTTAATGAGCTTCTATGTAGAATATGGTCGGATTAAAGATTGCCAGCGTACTCTGCCTTATCCACAATCGCTGCTGCACATTTTTAAAATCTCAAAATTATGATGATAAAACGGCTTCTAGAAGCATCCAATTTTCAGTACATCAGATGTGGCAGGCACTAGAGAAATAGTCTCTCCGTCAAAAGTTTTCGAGCCCTGAGTTGTAAATATTTTGGGCATTTTTTTCCGTACACACACAATAACATGTTTACCAGAATAATTGTTTAGTTTATTTTGAAATATCAAAATTTTTTTTAAATAAACAATAACTACATTTTATTTATGTACACATATGTAGCATATATTATTTTATAACGCAATTTAGTATTGACAGTTAATAATATGGGCAAGTCAACAATTGAAACTGTGATTTAATATTAATTTTCACTTATACGTACATAAGTACTTACTTACATATAAACATAGTGGAAATAAAAATAAATATAAAAATAAATAATAAATATCAGTGGAAATAAAAATAAAGACAAAACAGTTTAATAGAAGAATACATTTAAAGTAATTGAAAGTACCCAGCAGTACTCCGTATTTTTTTTTTGTTTTACTTTGTTTTTATCGTGTTCCAAAAAATTTATAATTTCAAAAAGTGACTTTATTGGTTTCTAAAAATAAACATACAGCTAAGTGCTTTATTCGTGATCTTTTAATTAAGATAATTTCAGGCATTAATGTTTATTTTTTTTTTCAGTTAAGGGTGATTTTTTGATACTTGGTTTTTGACGTTTATATTTCTGACAGTTCACGCATTATGGTATTCTTGACATGTGTCAAAGTAAAAAAATGCTTAATTTGGTTAACCATTTCATCATGCATAGACTTAAGCCTAAACAACGTTTGCAAATTATTCAACCCACAGAGCAGGCACCAGTTTCACTTTATTGGACACCAATCCACCAAATCATAACCATAGAGTGCGTACCGAAGAGAATATTGTTGCTGTATCCGCCAGTGTTGAAGAAGATCGCGATATTTCCGGCGCCGATCGCAACAATTGGGTTTGTGTTATTCGACCACCTGGAAGATTTTACGTGAAGATCTCGGATTAATGCCATACAACAGCTGGTGCAAGAACTGACCTACCACAACGTCGAATTTTCGGTGAATGGGCCTTAGAAAAGCTGGATGAGGATCCGTTTTTGTAGCGCAAAATTGTCTTCAGCGACGAGGCTCATTTTTGGCTTAATGGATACGTGAATAAGCAGAATTGCCGTATTTGGAGTGAAGACCAGCCATAGGTAATTCAGCAGCTACCAATGCATCCCGAAAAATGCACTGTTTGGTGCGGTTTATGGGCAGGTGGCATCATTGAGCCGTACTTCTTTAAAGGCGATGAAGGCCACAACGTTACGGTCAATGAAGAAAGGTACGTTCGATGATAACAGACTTTGTTTTTGCCGAAAATGCTAGAATTGGACTCGGCCGACATGTGGTTCCAACAGGAAGGTGTCACATGACACACTGCACGCGAAACCATGCATCAATTGAGACTCGAATTTGGTGAGCAGTTAATCTCATGTTTTGGTGCAGTCCATTGGCCACCAAAATCGTGTGATTTGACCTCGTTAGACTATTTTTTGTGGGGCTATGTTAAGTCTCCTGTCTACATGGATAAGCCAAACACGATTGCTGCTTTGGAAGGCAACATGTGGCGTATCCAATTTGTGAGATTCCGGCCAAAATGTGTGAAAAAGTGTGCCAAAATTGTACC
This sequence comes from Palloptera scutellata, assembly GCA_958295655.1. Classification (NCBI taxonomy): domain Eukaryota; kingdom Metazoa; phylum Arthropoda; class Insecta; order Diptera; family Pallopteridae; genus Palloptera; species Palloptera scutellata. The sequence goes on from OY282453.1 coordinate 15,933,206, forward strand.
TTCAGAATGGCTCACTTGAAGCGTAGCCGCGGGAAACATTTAAGTGAAATTATCTTTAAAAGGTAAATTGCAGGAATTAATCGATCCAAATAAAAGTTACATTCACTTTTGTAAAAATCAAGCTCTTAAAAAATCACCCTTTAGAAACCATGTTGATTTCAAAGTGGTCAAGTTTCCTAAGGCCAAAAACATATCGTGTAGCATTGTTGAAAGGAATTTCAAGCTTATGCAGTGACTGAGTGTCCCACTTGCTGTAAACAAGTTCCGCATAGGTTATAATAGGAAGAATCAGCTGTATCACTAGCGTTTTGCTAGTTTCAATACGTATATAATCAGCAGACATTCTTAAGCAACGTTAGGTTTAGAAAATCTTTTTTACGACACTACTGATCATGTAATCAGTAAAGACGAGTTTACGTGGAAGCCAAGATTAACAGCTATACTAACAAATTCTAAAGCAGTTATACCAACATATATATATCTATATAAAGGTGGAAATACAACACTACGCAATGAACTTCTAGAGATTGGTAATACACAGGATTTGCTCGGGTTCTAGGATAAACCATTATTACTACTCCATTTACTAAGAGCATCTAAGACCGCATTCATCTTAGAGTACAGATTATTAACAATAACTGGATAAATTAAGTTGTATATCGTCAACATAATCATGAAAGGAAAATATTTCGTTTATATCGTTTATAAAAATACTGAACAGCAGTGGATCAAGAACTGATCCCTGCGGAACACAGGAAACGTATCTGGAAAAGGCATTGCCGACTTTAACTCTTTGTTCCTGTCTTGAAAGTAATTACCCACAAATGATACTGCATTGTTATCGAATCCATATGTTTGTTTTTAATTTTTTACATAACAACGAGTGACTAACATTGCGCTTTTGAAAATTTCAATAAGCACAGTAGAGTAGCATGGCTATTATCATAGGATATCGTAATGTGGTCCATAATTTCCATCATAACTGTAGAACAACTATGTTCAGGTCTGAAACCAGATTGAAGAGGTGACAACAAATTGTTTGCCTGAATATATAAGTATCCGGAAATTTACTCAGCCAAAAGATTATCGAAACGTTTTATTAAAAAGAAAAATTTTTGCGGTTTACGGTGAGGATGCTGTGACTGAACGCCAGACCCAGGAGTGGTTTGCTCGATATCGACGATGCACTAAAGGTCACTGAAGAAGCCGATGAAATTTTTCAACTGGTGGAGCAACATACCAAACACAACTGTCAGAAGACAGCTTAGGCACTAACCTTCAACTTTTGTTAAATCGACGCTAAAAGAATGTAGTTCGCAACTAGTTTTAACCAATTTGACACTATATCAAAACATACTCGTTCAATAGCTAGCTCAAAAGTTATCAAGGATAGGACAATTGTCTTTTCGTAGGACATTAGCGTCGAAAAAAACAGTAATTTGCGTAAATGAGATGAGGGAGTTCACGTTAATAAAAGTGTTCACGTTTCCGAATACCAAACAAGTATTAAGTAAATTCACACGTTAAAATTCACATTTTATTGTTGTTTTGTCTACATATTAATTTGAGAAAATTTGTGAAATTTTTTTATTTATAAAAATCAGTGATCTTTTTCTTTGTCTTCTGTTTTTCTATTAATTGAAACACAGCTTTCTCCCTTAGTCTTTTCAGTACATTCATATCATTTTGATCGACGCCTTCATGGCTAGCCCACTGTACCGCTTTGTTAAAAATTTTAATTGCTTCACTTGGTTTAATTTTCTCCGGTGCCTCTAAGATGCAGTCATCGTCGTTGGATTCGTCGTCCTGTTCAATGTCATTATCCGCAATGTTTACGTCAATATCATTGTTCCATAACTGAACGGTTGATAACGTACATCCAAATTTTCAATAACTTTGAATCACTTTGTGCATGTCTGCTTACACGAACAAACCTCAGCACTTAAACTGCGCAGAAGATCGATGATGTTGCACATTAAGGAGCGAAATTCAGCTCCTCATTTTTCTTTTAAAACGGCCAACGGCATACTATCTTTGAGATCATCATCGTTTCCCGCAAAATGTAAGATATTGTTGCAACACCTAGCTAGGGTTTCTTCTCCGACACGTCTCCGAACGGCATCCAAAAGATTTATAGCTTTGTTCAATGTTATTTTTTATTCTTCATCGACAGGAGCAAATCAGATTGCGCTGCTGCTATTGAAGCTAGAAGGCTGTTGCTGTAGTGCAGCTTCGTGATTTTTATTGCATTCTGATCCATCGGTTCAGAGTAAGGTAAGTAACATCAGTGGAATAACGTTTGGTGGCATAAACATTGCAAAAATTTGCCCATCTTTCGCTGTCAGTTCAGTAGAAGAGCTTCAATTGGCAATTTTTTTCTTTTAAAAAAGATTTCACCTTAAAAAAAGTAGTTTTAGAAAAATGTATACAAAATTCAAAAGGAATCTCACATGTGGAACGAATGATTCATTAAACTAATCTTTGAAAATAGTCGTCATTCAGGCTGATTTTGAACTTTTGTAGTCGATGGGGTACTAGAAGTTTTTAAAGCAGCGAGGATTCTTCAAGTTTAAGCTTATGAGATCCTGCAGCGTTTGAGCAACACAAGAACGTGATTCGCTGCTTTTCTGACTTTACGCCTGGGGCTCTCTTTTCCAAAGTGGACACGTACGTTTTTTCTGGCAGAAGTTTCCTGAATAAGCCGGACTCGTCAGCATTATAAAGCTGATCGTTGCAGAACTCCAATTCAGCCAATTTAGCTTTAAATTTTTCTTTAAACGGGGCCACTAGCTGAGGCTGCCAAGAAAGTTTTTCGCCTGATATTTGAAGAATTCGAACGCCGTATCTTTTTTGGAATCCTTGAAGCCATCCATCACTAGCTTGGAAATCACCTTCGCGTTCCTTAAACTTTGAATGCAGTGTTTGTGTTTTTGCTTTTTCCTTCAGCATTAGACCACTTACTGGCCAATTCTTACTTCGCATACGAATAAACCAACCTCCATGGTGAGCAGCTCTGAAGTACGTTTTTCTTTTCCAGGCCCAGAAAATGTTCCTTTTAGCCTTTTTAAAATAATTTTTTTTTTAATGCCACAAATTGTTGATTTTGCAACATTGTATTTTTTCGTTACACACGTCACACTCGATCCTTTTTGTCAGAATTTCAGATTTTTCTTTCAACGTCAATCACACAACTCATTTCTATTCTGCATAGATATAAACTAAGACAAAACGCTCTATGCTAGGCCAAAATTGCCACATAAAAAACATAACTCACTATTAGGGGAATCCCCAAAATCAGAATTATTTGAGCTCCATGCAAATTACATGCAAACATTGAAACTTTTATTGGTTATGTTTTTTCTCGCCTTGTTCATGTTTTGGAGTCAATGCACAAAAAAATTTGTTCACGTTTTGGGCTGTTCACGTTTTGGAGTGTTTACGATATCGAGCGTGCACTGTATATCTAACCTAGAGCCGGAAAGTTTTATGAAGTTTTTGAAATAGCGTTTCAAAACACAAAACGGCACATATGCTGGTTCCACTTTAACAAAGCATTAAGACGCAAACACGGCAAAAAGTATAAGCAACTATCTGCGTTCATTCGGTCTAGCAAGCAAGCTTCACTTTTTTCTTTGGCGATTGCTCTTTGGGCGATATTTCCTAGATCTGTTTGGGTTGACTCGCATCTAACGCGACGCAACTAATCACTCCGCGGTAGGGTAAGGAGGCCTCTAATGTCAACCTCAGCAAAAAGTCTCCTGAACTTTTGTATGATTTAGCACAGACCTACTTAGCGAACAACGAACGATATTGCTATCTTGTATAATACAGAAAAGCTCTTTCATAGTGATTTTAGAAACTACTCATCTTCGACTAGAAATACTATAAATATTGTGTTACGAGGTCTCGCTGTTGTCGATAAAAATGAACAAAAACAATGAAATTTCGCTTGTGAAATGTTTTCATTGTTTGCTATGTGCAAAATTTGCACACTTGATAACAATACATAAAAGTCTTATTATGTGTGTGCGTGTGTGTATGTATGTGTTTCAATGAAATTACATGTTATGATGCTTGAATAACAATATTTAGCTTAAATAAAAGAAGTTATTGTCTTTTTACATGAAATACATGTGTATATTTCCCCTAGTTTATAGAAATATAAACAATGGAACTGTAAAACTTGACTTTTAAATTTTATTTTCAGTAGATAGTTTCTTATAAATTTTTCACTGTTGAACAAATATAAACAAATTAAAAACATAATTTTAGATGGATATACATACTTACATATGTAAATACAGGGTTGTTCAGGGTTACAATTAATCAGTGTATAAAACAGTTTTGGACATAAAACATTATTGTTATTAAAACCGAAAAACAAACCGAAGAAAAAGATAACATGCACAAATATATTCAGGCGGTTTCCTAGTGGCCACCCTTGGCATGAATACACAGCTTCAAACGCTTGGAAAAATTTTTGGCTATGGGCCAGAGCTCCTCCACGACACAACGACTGCTTCAGGCACTGCAAATTTTTATGGCGTTTCGCACATACCCTGGCCTCCATCGGATTGAAATGCGGTGAATATGGTGGCCGTTCTTGAGGTGTGATAAAATTCGAAAAATAGGCTCTGCACCATGCTTGTATCGTTTGGGCTCTGTCAGCTGGCGCAGAGTCTTGCTGGAATGTCCGACGCCCGACGTCATTATCGACAAAGTACTGTTGGGCGAAGAGGAGTACCACAGTCTCCAAAATTTCACGGCGGTAAACTTCTTGGTTAATTTTGACTCCTTGTTTCACAAAAATCAAAGGTGCCTTGCCATTTGTGCAAATCCCACCCCATACCATGACGGATTGCGGATTTCGACGATGTTGAATAACAAATTATGGTCTAGGAATCTCTTTTGAAAAGCTTCTTTCATTTTGAAAGAAACTATGAGCTTGTTTAACAGTAAACAGCTTTTCATCTGTGAAGATGAATCGTATGCGCTTGTCTTCATCCGCAAGCAACTGGCCTTTTTGGAGCTTTTAAGCATTGAGTCCTAGTTCGCTCTTCCTATGATTCGAACTTATTCACAATTGATGCTAGTTTCGTGAGCAACTTTTCTCATGGAAACCGTTGAATTACATACACTTTTGAACGATTTTGCGATTCCTAGGAGTATCAACGGTAGGTTTTCCGCCTCTTCCTGGACGATAACCTTCAGAACCCAGCTTCTTAAACCGTTTAACTGCACGAAAAACTGACGAACGAGCAATGCGAAGCTGCTGCGCAATCTCACAATTGCGTTTGCTTAGCATTATGTAGAATAGTACATACAAGAATGAAGAAAATTGTAGAAAAATTACAATACTTTTTCTACAGCCTGAAGAAAGTTGTATACACTTATTAATTGTCACCCCGTAGGTCGTGAGTCATTAAATCCAATATTAAAAATACCTTTATGATTTCCATCGTTTTTATTTATACATATTTCAAAATAACCTGAATGTTCTGAATGTTTTGAATATTTGAAATATTTATCTTAGACTGCACAATTTTCAGGACACACAATTTCATTATCTATTCTATTAAGTCCAAAGTTTTATATCCTGTCGGTAGATATTTTTCCGGTAATTTTCGAATCAAATTTGATTTTAGTCAGTGCCAAAAGAGTTACACTTACGTTGCCCCATATTCCGCCAAAGTCAGAAAATGAGGCTGTTAGAAATTTTCAGCGATGAATTTGTGTGTTAACAAATGGTCAGAGGTAAAAACAATATTGCAGACAAATGTTTCTTACAATAAATAGGTGCGAAAATCTAAAAAAAAACTATCGATATTTACTGATATTTTGGCAGAACTACTGATAAGCATCAACAAACATCGATAATTTACCTTGCATAGCGCCGAGGAGTTAAATTTGAATCATTCAGTTTATATGTTTCTGTTCAATCTAATTTGAGGCATTATACTTAAAATGATAACAGATTAATATATATATAATAACAAAGATTATAAAATTATTTTTTCAATGACACAACAGCTATGGAGGGTGTAGACCGAGGTTTTACACCCATTCATGTTGTGCGTGTTATATTTGTACAGTAAGGAACCTTCATATATCCGAATCCGAACAGCGAAGTGAAAAGGTTTTAATTTGATTTATTTATTTAAGTAATTATATTTAATCGATATTTAAGTAATGAAATCTTTAACCTAGCATAACAATTAATATATTGTAAATACATATTTATTTTATGTTTGTATAATGCTCTTCAATAGGCAATTATTTAGGTTAGTTTTTATCTTTGAAGTTTGCCATTAAGCCAAAATTTGGTGCTGTGTCGAAATTTTTTAAAATTTATTATTGTATGATATTTGTCTGTGCTGGCATTTGAACCCTTCGCTTTCGGGCGAAGGAAAGCTCCTTTTTCCATAATAATATTCACCGCTGTGGAGTTTACTCTCGGAAATGGAACGGAGGAGACCAGACCATGTACAACTTTAAAACAATTTTTGAGAGCTTCCCCTGACATGCTTTCCCCTCATCTTCAACCTTTAATTATGGGAAAATCTATACAAAAAATATTATTTTTTTAATGGACTCCCTCACCCCCAAGCTATAGATTTTTCTTAGTCAGAGTGACACTTTGTCCCAGGGTGCACTGAGAGTCCCGTGTATGCACACACACATATGTAGATAGGTGCATATGTATGTATGTATGTATACACATGTGTACAATACATATGTATATGTGTATATTATATGTATATTAAATTTGCAAGAAAAACTTATACAGCAACATAAAAACAATAAAAATGAACAAAAGCTAAAAATATTAAAAATAGGATGTGCCACTTCATATATATCAATGTCTGGCACAATCAAATATGTGTACATCGTATGGGAACCTGTTTTTGTTTTCGTAGCAGTGACAAAACCGAAAGAAATAACAATAACAGCAACCGTAACAAAAATTACAAAACTAAAACGAAATAGCTAACACTCAAGACAGTATACAATACTAGTTGTGGTAATGCAGCAAGTAGTTACATAGTAAACTAGAGCCAGCTGACAAACAGACAGAGTTAATAGTTTAGCTAAAATGCTGGTGGGACCTGCTGCTGCACTGATCTGAGACGTAGCAGACAGACAGAACGACAGGTATAGAGATTGTACCTCAGAGAGTTTGCGAACGCATTCGCATTCGTTAGATTTTGATATGCAAAAGCTAAAGCACGTTACGAAAGACAACTAAAGCTGTCTCAGCTTAAGTTAGCCAGCATCCACAGACACCTGTTACAGCAATCCCTTATACATGTATGTAAGATCCCAGCGGCTGAGAATTGCACATCAAAAACTCTTCTGCTGTACATTGTCAGATGCTTTTATATAATATGTAATATGTGTAATATGTTTAAAAATAACCGAAAAAATTTGTATTCATGTCTTTCTGGAAGAATTCTAACCAAAAATAAAATTTTGAATTGCAGAGAGTAGCGGAATAGTATTATATTATGGAAAATTTGGATATATAACAGGTGGGCGGAGATATATGGACGAAAAACAGTTCATGTTTTTGTTCCCGGGATTGATATTGGGTCATTGGGAGTCTAGCGCCATAAACCGTGAGCTGAATGGTCTAACAAAATTTATTTCGTTCAGCTTCTCAGATATCGAAAGTATCATTTGTGATGCCAATCAATATATCTCTTTGAGACCTGTCCATATAGCCCTTATTTAACATATGCATTTATTCATGTTCGCTGTGTTCATGGTCGCTGTGGCGTAGTGGTAGTGCGTTGGACTGCTACGCAGAGTGTCCGGGGTTCGAATCTCGGCACAGGCAAAATCAAAAAGAAAAAATATTTTTTCTAGACGGCACCACCTCTTGGCAGGCAATGGCAAACCTACAAGAGTATAAATTGCTATGAAAAGCTTTTCACTTCGCCGTTCGAATTCGGCATTAAACTGTAGGTCCCTTCCATTCATGTACAAATATAACACGCACAACATGAGTGGATGCGAAAAGCTCGGCCTAGGCCCTCCATGGGCTGTTGTGCCATTAAAAGTAAAGTAAGTATTTATTCATGTTATGAATATTAATTCGAAAAAGAAACAAACTGCGGAAGCATAAAGTATGCGCCGCCTACTTACTTTACGATCTGCGTTACATAGTCAGCCTTAAGCCGGACGTATGGACGGATGATTGGCGTGAAGGCTTCTTGGATGGCTGTAAGACGCTCATCAGGCTGCTGCTTGTTATGCAAGGCATGCAGTCGGTAAAGTGTTAAACGGGACTGAACGTGAAATTCAAGCAGGAATGGGAATGCGCTTTCAGTTTGCACATTAAGCTGGCGAGCACAATTTTCCTGGTGCTGGGTTGGTGCGCCATCAACTCTATTTCTATCGTAATGTGCGCTGTCGAAGCGAAATGCTCGATCGTGATATTGTGGGCATGTAAATTGGTGCTGCGGTAATCGAAAGCAATCAGTACTTGATACGCATATTGAATAAATTCAATTTAATCAATTGGATACAACCGGACTATGAAAGAAACTTGGAGACAATACCCACCGATGATGATTTCATACGGCAACTATCAATGATCGAGGAATTCCTCGAGTTGCTCATCGTCATCATTGGCGAGCGTTTTATGCCAGGCGTTTCGAAAGTCACCGAAGAAGATCGCACTAAAAACGAAATCATCCAATTGCTCTGCATCAAGTCATATTCGTATTCGGAACGTGCATTGCCCGATTCAAACAATGACACGTCACTGGATGATGTCATCGATTCTGTTGCCGAATTTAAGAAGCCACAGAAATCCGATGCCAAAGGAGTTTACGAACTGAAGTCCACCGCCGAAGTTGCCCATGTTAACGGATGGTTTTATCTCAATTGCAAATTTATTGCTGTTTATTGATGTTATGATGACTATCATTTCAACGGTGCTCGATAGCGCAATGTATCTGAAAGCAAAAAGTTTTATAGAGAATCATTTGCAAGAGGTTTTTATCTCATTGGTTATGGACTGCAGGAAGAGGAATCGGGAAATTATCCTTTCCTTTCATTCTATGAGCGTTCGCAAAAATACAAACTTATTTATAAACAGGAACAATTGCGGAGAAACAAAATAAACTGGAACGAGAGCGACTCGCCGCCGAATTGCATACTAAAATTATAAAACAGATGCAAAGTGTACAAAAAAAGCTGTTAGTGCATCGTGTGCTTTGAGGATTGCACCATAAGTACCCACGGGTCGACGCTCGCCAATTTGTCGTACCTACAAAATTCCGAGGTTCTGCCACCCGAGTTGAAATACCATTCGTCAGTGACGAAGGAGCTGCAACACCCACAACGCAACGCAGATTTTGCCCTCCACTCAAAGCACCGACTTCCAGTGTCCGTATTGCCGCTGCCTCAGCAATAGTGTGCTGACGCTGACTGCACCACTTTAAACTTTACTTTAATTCCATAAAAAATACGTTGTCTGTGACTGATAAAATGCACCAATAAAAACACTAATAAAACATCAAAAAAAAAAAAAAAACTATAGGCAGACGTACAAAAGAAATATACTCTAAAAGAGTCTGGCCATCCCTGATCCCATTGTTTTACATGCGAAACATTTGTATGACACTCACTACCTTTCTCCCACAACGTTCAACTTTCATAATCACAAACTTTTAATACGGAAAGTTATTAAAAATACATAATAAATTTATCTTAAAAGTTTTACTTGTAATACGCACATTTTAGCTTTCACTGAAACTTGGCTTAAACCATCTACGAGGTATGATCAAAAAATAACCGTTATTTTCAAAAAGTATTTATTTATTCATCAACAACTATCTTGTCCCCTTCAAAGTAATCCCCCTCAGATATAATACACTTATGCCAGCGTTTTTTCCAATCCTCGAAACACTTCTGAAACGCGCTTTTTGGTATCGCCAACAGCTCCTGTTTCGATTTTTCTTTTATCTCCTCAATCGTAGCAAAACGCTTTCCTTTCATCGGTGTCTTCAGTTTTGGGAAGAGGAAAAAGTCAGCGGGGGCCAAGTCCGGTGAATACGGTGGTTGAGGCATAATAACGGTTTTGTTTTTGGCCCAAAACTTACGCACAAGCGACGTTGTTTTTGCTCTAAATTTAGCAATTTTGGAACTATCTTCGCTGCCGTACGTTTCATGCCTAAAACATCCGTAAAAATTGCTTGGCATGAGCTGAACGATATGCCAACATCATCAGCAATCTCTCTGATAGTGATTCGACGATTATCCAAAATCATTTTCTTCACTGCGTCAATGTTTTCATCGGTTGTTGACGTGCTCGGGCGACCAGGACGAGCATCGTCATTGACATCTTCTCGGCCTTCCTTAAACCGGTTATACCACAAATGAACTTGTGTTCTGCTCATAGTAGACTCACCAAAGACCACAGTCAACATTTCAAATGTCCTTGCGCATTTAATTTCATTTTTTACACAAAACTGAATACAGTTTCTTTGATCCATTTTTTCGAATAGTAAAAAATCGAAGAGCACACCAAAACACGACTAACCTTTTTATCTGTCAGAAACAAACTGACAATCCAAAATGGTTGGTATTGCCAACATATATGACAGACATGTGTACCAACATAACGAAAATCGAACATATGTAACTCAGGAAATTTGAAAATAACGGTTATTTTTTGATCACACCTCGTATATGTGATACTGAAATACTTTGTACTAATTTTAAAATTTTTAGAAAAGATCGCCTTCGTATACATGGCGGCGGTATTTTAATAGCCGTGTTTATATCCATCTGATGTTTACCCATTAGATTATTCTGATGACATTGATTATTTGAATTGCATATGGATCGATGAGCACTATTTATTTATTACATCTTCATATATCCCGCCTAAGTAATTCAACTGATGATATTTACCTATCTTAAGTATGCTTCTTTCTCTGCAACAATTGGCTCTAAAATGAGAACAACTGATTCGCTGATTGTTCGGCATCTTTATACTTCCACTACTATAGAAAACAATAATAAATTTTGGTAATACTTTCTGAATTAAGTTTGTATCACATTAATAACATTGTAAATAAGAACGAAAAATGTTTGGATCTTGTTTATGTAGAGGATGACTAAAAATTTGTAATTTCTCTAGGATGATGGTCATACTGTCTTAAATATTGATATAAAAACTTGAAATACTGTTTTCAAAGAACTAACTATAATAAACTCGTTGATACTTTTTCTGTTACCTGTTGGCCGTTAGTTAATCTGAATATTGCCAGCTGCGTATCTCTATTTAATAAAATTTTATATAAAGCATTTGAACCATTTGTACATAACTGGTTCACAAAGGAATTATGAAACTTAAAAATCGGAAGTCACGAGCTTTTTAAGCTAACAAACCTAAATCTTTTTATGACTTTGTTAATTCGAAACGTAAGGCCAGCGATTTCCTTCCATCTAAGTGTCTTTATGATCTTGTTTCTAGTGATAACATTGTAATTTTTAAAATGTAAAGGGTAATTTTTTTGGTACTTGCAAATTATTGAAATTTATTATCAAAATTCGTTCTCTGTGAAAAATGTATTTCGCAAGCTACGTCCATTTTACGGTCGGCATAATCGATCCACTAAGCAGGCAATTCAGCTTGTTGTGATCAAATTTCGCACCAGTTTCACTTCATTGGACATCAATCCACCAAATCGTATCCATAGAGTGCGTACCGAAGAGAATATTGTTGCTGTATCCGCCAGTGTTGAAGAAGATCGCGATATGTCCATCCGACGCCGATCGCAGCAATTGGGTTTGTGTTATTCGACAACCTGGAAGATTTTACGTGAAGATCTCGGATTAATGCCATACAAAAACAGCTGGTGCAAGAACTGACCTACCACAACGTCGAATTTTCGGTGAATGGGCCTTAGAAAAGCTGGATGAGGATCCGTTTTTATATCGCAAAATTGTCTTCAGCGATGAGGCTCATTTTTGGCTCAATGGATACGTGAATAAGCAGAATTGCCGTATTTGTAGTGAAGACCAGCCAGAGGCAATTCAGCAGCTACCAATGCATCCCGAAAAATGCACTGTTTGGTGCGGTTTATGGGCAGGTGGCATCATTGGGCCGTACTTCTTCAACGACGATGAAGGCCACAACATTAAGGTCAATGCAGAAATTGGACTCGGCCAACACGTTGTTCCAACAGGATGGTGCCACATGACACACTGCACCGAAACCATGCATCAATTTAGAGGCGAATTTGGTGAGCAGTTAATCTCACGTTTTGGTGCAGTCCATTGGCCACCGAAATCGTGTCTCTTGTCTATAGGGACAAGACAAACACGATTGCTGCTTTGGAAGCCAACATGTGACGTATACTGTTTGTGAGATTCCGGCCAAAATGTGTGAAAAAGTTTGTCAAAATTGTACCTTCAGAATGGACCACTACTTGAAGCGTAACCCCGGGCAAAATTTAAGTGAAATTATCTTTAAAAAGTAAATAGCAGGAATTGATTTATCAATTCAAATAAAAATTTCATTCACTTGTGTAAAATTTCTCAAAAACCTAGCTCTTAAAAAATCACCCTTTACATATTCCACGTTTAGGTTCAATGACAATGACTTTTACCTCTTCGCCATTGATTCGTTTAATACTATTTGTTTTTTAACCATAGATGCTCTAGATGTTCTTCACCACCTCTTGAGCTGTCATTTAAATCAGGATCCGATAATATTCCGAGTTGTATATAAAAAAAATGTGCCGAACTTTTGTATAAACCTCTTGCCATAATCTTTGACAAATGTTTAAAATCAGGTTATTTCCCTGTTTGTTGGAAAGAATCCTTTATTATTATTATATTAAAACTCTTCATAAAAATGGTGTTAAATCTAATATCTCAAATTAAGTGTAATACCTAAGTTATTTCAATTAATTGTTACTACCCAAATTGTGCACTTTGTTATAACATTGATCAACATATCGCAACATGGATTCTTAAGGGAGATCTACAACGACGAACCTTTTAGAATTCACTACATGTATAATGAATGTATTTATTAATAACCAAAAAACTGATGTTATATACATATAATGATTTAGCAAAGTCAATCATGGCCTCCCTATTAAAAATCTAGGTTTGATTGAATTTCCGTCCTTTCTTTTGAAATAGATAAAGTCATATATATTTTACTTACTTTTACTGGTATTTGCGGAGTTCCTCAAGGGAGCCATCTGGGTATCCCTTGAGGATATGCTTTGCCGTCTGTTATTCGAAATTGCAAAATTGTAATGTATACTGATGATTCAAAGTTGTTCTTATCGTACAACACTATAATCTAACAAAAACTTTTGCAAGAAGATCTTGATAACTTTTCAAAATGGTGGCGATTAAACTTGATGTTACTCAATCTGGATAGATGTAAGTTTGACATTTACAAGGAGACACCATATGTCTGCTAAATATTCTTTGCAGGATCAGACTCTGAGTCATGAATTGATATTTGTTGATTTGGGTGTGACAATGAACTCCAAATTAAGTTTTACCTTGCATATCAACTAGTGTGTGAACAAAGCTAAAAGTTTTTTGGGATTTGTTAAACGCTGATCAAAGGAATTTAACGACCCTTATACAACAAAAACGATATCCACTTCACTTGTTAAACCCATTCTTGAGTATGCTTCTCCATTCTGGAATCCTCAATATAACTGCTATATAAACTGCTATAAAATTGAGTCGGTTCAAAAACAATTTATTAATTTTGCACTGAGGAGTTTTTGTTGGAATCCTATTTGGATCTTCCACTGTATACACATCGATTAAAACTTATTAATCTACCTACATTGATAAGCAGAAGAAAAATGCTGAATATAACATTTCTTTTAAAGCTTTTGAATGGCATTTTATCATCTTCTTTACTTATTTACTTTATAAATCCAACATTTCCGATATTCTGGAATACATCAAAACTAACTTACTTATCATATTAAATCGATAAACAGCTGATGATTTTATATCTCTGTTTATCGGTGTCCTATGTGATTGCATTCCCTTATTCATTCTCCCTTCTTCTTCCTCCCACCTATCAATCTTGCTTCCATTGAACACAATGCTCTGCATTCATAGGGGTACACCCTGTGTGTTGAATGTATAAATATAAAAAAATATTAGTAGTTGTAAATAATGCCTATTTGGATATACGCGGCTCATTACATATTTCCATGTAAAGCTGTTGCGTCGGTCACAATCCGTGCGTTATGCGGATGAGCTTCTCGGTCGTGTTGGGCGGAAGGAAGGTTCGTTGAGATTAGTTAAATAAAAAAATAATTTGTTAATTTTTTTTTTGACAAAAAAATGTTGAAAAACCAAAATCCGTTCAATACCATAGATTTTCTTAACATCAGCGAAAAACGGTTGAAATTACAGTATTTTTTATAGGTGCACTTGTATGGGAGGTACCACTCCCATTTACTGATTGTATTCATTTCAGAACCTAACATCTTCGATTATAAGGAATGTATGTACCAAGTTTAGTTGATATTGCTTAAGATTTACTCAAGTTATCGTGTCCACAGACAGACAGACAAGCGGACGTATAGACAGACAGACGGACATGGCTAAATCGACTCAGTTGTTCAAGCTGTTCATTTATGTATACATTGTATATATATAATATGTTCATACCACGTTGTGATCGGCGGACCTCTACTTGGTTGCAGCCAAGGTCTGCACACGTGTATGTGTAACAAATCGCGTATTGATAGGATCAAAGAGAAAGCTGGATGTCAAAAACCTGCAATCACAACGGACAGCCGAAGTTTCCGCCAATCAACTCGCACTCTTCCTATCGCAAAACACCCCTCAACTTGATGATATATGTACGCAATGGACGCTCATTTCCCGCTCTATGCGTACTGTTATCGAATAGGTGATAGGCCACCGTGGACGGAGAAAAATGGTATGTGGTACAACCAAGTATCGTGATGCTACTGAAGCGAAAAACGCAGTATATAGAGCCACCCTACAGTCAGTTGTAACGCTCTGTATCCCTACTAAGGAGCGATGCAGAGAGTTTAGGAGGAAGGATAAACGTTAGACGCAAGAAAAGAGAAGCGGAAAGAAGTGAGTTTAATGATATCAAAATATTACGGGACAGGAACGAGGTCCGAAAATTCTTCGAAGGAATAAGACGCCTGACTGATGATTTGAAGACCGGGGCCTTTCCTGCGAGGAGAAGACGGAAATCTGGTGACAGATGTCCAAGATACTATGAGGTTATGGAGAAAGTACTTATCTCAGCTGATTAACGGCGATGACGGCAATAATCCCGCAATTGGGAAATCTGCTCCGTTGAAGTACCGCCGTCTGACTGTGAGGAGGTCTTAGTAGCCATCGCTCTGAAAAACAATCAGACTGCAGATGCAGATGGCCTGCCTGCTTAGTTGTTTAATGAGCTTCTATGTAGAATATGGTCGGATTAAAGATTGCCAGCGTACTCTGCCTTATCCACAATCGCTGCTGCACATTTTTAAAATCTCAAAATTATGATGATAAAACGGCTTCTAGAAGCATCCAATTTTCAGTACATCAGATGTGGCAGGCACTAGAGAAATAGTCTCTCCGTCAAAAGTTTTCGAGCCCTGAGTTGTAAATATTTTGGGCATTTTTTTCCGTACACACACAATAACATGTTTACCAGAATAATTGTTTAGTTTATTTTGAAATATCAAAATTTTTTTTAAATAAACAATAACTACATTTTATTTATGTACACATATGTAGCATATATTATTTTATAACGCAATTTAGTATTGACAGTTAATAATATGGGCAAGTCAACAATTGAAACTGTGATTTAATATTAATTTTCACTTATACGTACATAAGTACTTACTTACATATAAACATAGTGGAAATAAAAATAAATATAAAAATAAATAATAAATATCAGTGGAAATAAAAATAAAGACAAAACAGTTTAATAGAAGAATACATTTAAAGTAATTGAAAGTACCCAGCAGTACTCCGTATTTTTTTTTTGTTTTACTTTGTTTTTATCGTGTTCCAAAAAATTTATAATTTCAAAAAGTGACTTTATTGGTTTCTAAAAATAAACATACAGCTAAGTGCTTTATTCGTGATCTTTTAATTAAGATAATTTCAGGCATTAATGTTTATTTTTTTTTCAGTTAAGGGTGATTTTTTGCTATTTGGTTTTTGACGTTTATATTTCTGACAGTTCACGCATTATGGTATTGATTGGGTTTGTGTTATTCGACCACCTGGAAAATTTTACGCAAAGATCTCGGATTAACGCCATACAAAATACAGCTGGTGCAAGAACTGAAGCTAGACGACCTACCACAACGTCGAATTTTCGTTGAATGGGCCTTCGAAAAGCTGGATGAGGGTCCGTTTTTGTATCGTAAAATTGTCTTCATTGACAGAATTGCCGTATTTGGAGTGAAGACCAGCCGGAGGTAATTCAGCAGCTTCCCCGAAAAATGCATTGTTTGGTGCGGTTTATGGGCAGGCGGCATCATTGAGCCGTACTTCTTCAAAGACAATGAGGGCCGCAATGTTACGGTCAATGGAGAAAGTACCATTTCTCTTTTTATTGTATATTTACCGTTCCGCTATTTTAATTTTTTCTCAGATGTTTTCAGTGTTTTTCCAACTATAAATTATATAGTGATAGATCTACTACAATTGCAGTGGGTACTATTTTTATTGTTTCCCTTGAGAACTTACAACTTCTTCTACTAGTAATTCTAAATCTACACCTTTGCCGCTATTTTAAGAAAGTTTTACTAAGTAATATAAAAAACTAGTCGTTATTCAGCCCAGGAAGTCCTTGTTCGTGTGTCGCTTTGCAGCTGACACTACTGAAGATAACCTAGTGGAATATTCAACATTAAAAACTAACGTTAAACATGATGACTTAACTGTATTTAAATTTAACTTTAATTATAAAAGATACTTTTCATCCTTCAAAATTACTTTGCCGGCTAATATTTATAAAACAATTTCTAGTCCATCTTTTTGGCCAGATAATGCTTTCGTGAAAGAGTTCATTTCTCGGAAGAGCACTAGATCACCTAAAACGACAACACTGCCTAAACATCCTACGAACCAAAAAAAATAATTAAATGCACCCAATGTAGTATTTTATATCAAAATGTTCGAGGTCTCAACACTAAGTTAGAGATTTATTCTTAGCCAGATTTGAATGTGATATTGTTGTCTTTTCTGAGACATAGCTGAGACCTTCCGTACATAATACCGAGGTTTTTTTGCCATGGTTTTACGGTTTTTCGTAAATACAGAAATTCTATAGTTGGTAATACTGCTATGGGAGGTGTCGTTTTGATTGCTGTCAGGTCTTGTTGCTTTCCCGAAGAAGTGACGCTTTCAATTGCTTTAAACATCGAATTTTGTTGTGTTAAGTTAAGATACTTATCAATCCATTTGTTTTTATATAACGTGTTCTTATGTTCCTCCTAACTCTTCTTCCGAAGTATATCAGATGCATGTTCCAGCGTACCGTGAAATTTGCGCTATGTTGAAACCAAATGATAAAATAGTCGTTGTTGGAGATTTAAATTTGCCTTTGCCTGTTTCCCCCGATGATCCTTTTATACTACTACCTACTTGTAAAAATTATAACTGCATTGATGTTATAAACTACATAACTAGCGAAGGCTTTCCCCAATAATAAAATCATGGAACTCATTTTCATTAACGATTTTTCTAATGCAAATATGTCACTTTCATTACCTTTGGTCCTGCCAGAGGATCCTCATTATTCTACCGTTGAAAATTGTTCATTTCCAATCGCATGACTTGAAACATAAAATCTTATTTCTTTAAATTACAATTTAAAACAAAAAGTGACTATATAAAATTGAAAAATTACCTCCAAATCTGCTGTTTCCTCACTCAATCAAGCGGTTAAGGAATTTAAAAATTATATCCATAAGGGCTTTAGTTTTTCAGTCATTCAATGTAATCTTAATAAACCGAAATTTCCAAATTGGTTTAATAATGATTTCCGTAATCTGAGAAACCAAACGACTCATTATTACAAACGCTATAAATTCAATAACTTGACTGATTTTTCTAAATATACTACAAGTATCAACTCCAGTGCAAAACTTGTAATAAAGAATATCTAAATAATGTTAACGATTCGCTAAGACAGGATGCTAAATCTTTTTGGGACTTTGTGAATATAAAACGTGAAGATTCTGGATTTCCGTCAAGGATGTCATTTTATGAAATTGAATCAGAAAGTGAAGAAACAATTTGTAATTTCTTCTCAGACTTTTTTATGTCAACATACTCAAAAATTCCCTACCAAAGCGATCATTATCCTTATTCTTTATTTCCAGTGGATATCACTTTCCCAACTGTTGATGAAACAGATTAAAACCTGTGTTATTCTTAAGGAACAAATTATCAGTTTTAATCTTCATAAATCTATTTCACCTTTTCAACATGGGTTCTTACCCGGAAATCGACAACTACTAATCTTATAGAATTCACTTCAAGAGTGTTAGAAGGCTTTGCCAATAGATTACAGACTGATGTTTTGTACACTGACTTTAGTAAAACTTTTGACGTAGTAAATCATAATTTGCTTTTACTTAAATTGCGAAATATGGATTTTCCGCCACGTTTACTGAAATGGATCACTTCTTACCTTAAAAATCGAACCCAGAGTGTATTGTTCAAGGGCTTTAAGTCTAATTGTTTTTTCCTGTTACTTCTGAAGTTCCTCAAGGGAGTCATTTTGGCCCCATTCTTTATTTGCTTTTTATTAACGATTTGCCCAATATTTTTAAAAATTTTAAACTTTTGATGTACGCTGATGACGTGAAATTATTTTATGCATTTAATAATACCGACGACACTAAGTTACTACAAAATGACCTAAATCAACTATACAGTTGGTGTAGCTTAAACTTAATTAAACTGAATTTAAGTAAGTGTAAGCATATGTCTTTTTCCCGTAAAACTCCTTTATTATTTAACTATGAAATTGATAACTACAAACTTGAATCGTTTCAAAATTCGTGGATCTTTGAGTAACTTTGGATACAAAACTTTGTTTAAATATTCACATTAACAAAATCATTAACAAGGCCTCCTGTGTGCTAGGTTTCATTAAACTCTGAGCGAAAGAATTTGACGACCCATATGTTACCAAACTGTTCTTTGTTTCTTTAGTACGTCCAAATCATTAGTACGCTTTGGAAGTACTAAAGAAAACAAAAAGCTGGCATATTATTAACCATTCTTTTTTTTTACTTTTAATGGTACAACAGCACATGGAGGGCCTAGGGCGATCTTTTCGCATCCACTCATGTTGTGCGTGTTATATTTGTACATGAATGGAAGGGACCTACAGTTTAATGCCGAATCCGAACGGCGAAGTGAAAAGCTTTTTATAGGCAATTTTTACTCTTGTAGGTTTGTCATTGCCTGCCAAGAGGTGGTTTTTGATTTTGCCTGTGCCGAGATTTGAACCCCGGACACTCTGCATAGCAGTCCAACGCACTACCACTACGCCACAGCGACCACTCGCAAGAACGAGTTCACCCATATAAAAAAGAAGAGAACATGATATATAGTATGTGCTGGAAGATCGCCTCCAGCTGCCGGTACTATTGAGCCGTTTTATTTTGAATGACAACACAACGATGAAGAGATTTAACAACTTGATCGTTTTATTCAAACGTTTTAAACTATTTGGCAAATAAAATTAAGCTATAATTTTAAATTTTATTGAGAAATATACAATGTTCACACAACACAAACAGTAAATCAATACAAAACTGATTTCTGATTTTAAGATATGGAATAAAAAAACATTTTACAATATACATAAAACTGAATTTAGAAGTTAATTAAAAGCAACAAAAAATACTTACTATCAAACTTTGGCTTAGCTCTACGTGACTCAGTTTGGGCATTTTGAGAAGCCTTCTCTGTACATTTTTTGTTCCACTTGGTTGAAGCCTCAGTGAGAGTCTTCACAGCTCTTTCAACTGCTTGAGAGTGACACGGCACATATAGTACAGGAAAGCCTCCTCCTTTTTGTTCGACAATCTTTTGGATGTCTTCATAGGAATCGAATCAGATTCAATATAGGTGGTTCTGTGACTTTATTGATATTGAGGTTTAGAGAAAGATGTTGGAACAGTCGAAGTCTATTTCCTTGAATTCTACTGGCTTTCAAAATGTGACGCTTTTGAGAATAAGTCCGCATAGTCAGCAATACGTTTTAAGAGTGAGCGAAGTAACGGTTTCTTTGAATTAGCGGATAGACTATGACTTTTAGTTCTGTGGCCAAGTATCTATCTAGTGGCAACTATGAGTTGATTCCGATAGCGTGCTCTATCTTTACAGAACGGGTGAGTTTTATGTAATAGCGAAACAGCTGGATGACATACAAAGCACGAAATACTAGGTTTTCAGAAGAAGATTCAATTGAAACATTCAAATGCATATTTCTATTGGCGAGAGTTATTCGCTGGCGATTTGTTTCCAAAATCAATAGGAAACTCACCTGGTGTTACCGCAAATACAATTATTTACAGATATTTTTGGTCAGCGTTCATATCTTCCGCCGAAACCTCGGGTATCATCGCGGTAATGGGTTGAAATTGAACATCAGGCCTCTTCTCACAGTTTCTTAGATTTTTACCGATAGTTCCTGACAATGTCTGGATCCCAATGTGCAGGAACAAGTAACAAAAATGTTATCTGAACGATATGTTTAATCGTTTTTCAAGCAGATGAATGGTGCCTCATTGCAAAGTGTGCAGAGAACTTTGTTCTTCGAAGAAGAAGTCGGTGATTGCTTCTTTTATGCATTTAGAAGTGCCAGAATCTGGTGCAATATAACCCAACTATTTTGTCTCCGGTTCTTTCATGACCCTATTCATAGCCTTCATCTTCTGCTGGTGCGAGTTCCTCCCATATTTTGTAATTTAAAGCATCGGTCCTTTTCCATAACCGTTGACTTTGATCCTTTCTGACGAGCAATTTTTGTAATTTCGTACCAAATGTTACATCTCCCCTCCTGTCTTCTACTGCGATAGAATTTTCAAGTATCGTGTCATCTCAAGGTTAGAAAGAAAATTACGTTTAAAATTAGGTAGAACAGAAGCGCCTGCCACGTAAATGGATCAATTTAAGAAACGTGTGAACGCTGTTGTGGTGATGTGTTCTACCGCACAATGATAACTGATTATTAGTGGCCTTATTTAGAAGATATGGACTTAGATAACATTTGGTTCTAACAGGATGGTACGCCGTGCCACACAAGCCGTGCAACAATTTATTTCTTGCGTGGAAAGTTTAAAAATTGCATTTACGATTTTATTCCTTTGGACTATTATTGGTGAGGAGCCGTTAAAGATAAATGTTACGAAAGCCATCCAGCAAAAATTGGGGCTTTTAAGTACGACATTGGTGCAGCCATCGGTCAAGTACAGCACTATATAGTCGAAAATGTACTGACAAATTGGGTTGATCGTATGGGCTACTGCAAGGCCAGCCGAGGAAGTCATTTGAATGAAATAGTGTTCCGCAATAATATGGTAAATCTAAACTTTCGAATAATAAAAACCACATTGAAAAAAACTTATTCGATTGTTATTTACACCAAATTCAAATTGCTAATTATAAATGGTCCACCCTGTATGTACTCGTACCTCTCTGCTGATGCCAGTATTTCACATGAGCTGGTATTCCTGGTATTTTAAAATTTTTTTATTTTGAAACAAAATGCGTGTTTACACATTGTTTGATGCTGGCATGTGTGCATTTTTTCTTATTATGTTTCTTAATTTGATTTCCTGTGCATGCGCAACGATTTTAAGTCAAAGACATTAAGCTGCATTTATACGGTAGATACGTATGTGTACATATCTATGAAAACAGGTACATATATATGTAGCACTGCTGGTACTCACAAACAAAAAAAACTAGCAACTTGTTGCAGATTGGTCTAACAAGTCGCATGCTCGTGGTCGTCGTCGTTGTTCACACAACATACTCGTATTCAAAGACGATGAACAGAGGATGTGCATGTCGCGGCAGGCAGGCATGCAGTGAGATAATGCACACAACGAACGCAAACTGTAGATAAACAAAAATCATAAAGTAAGCGCTGCCACTAATAATTATTTACATACATGCATACACACATGTACACACATACATACATTGTATCCATACATATTTGGGTCAGTTGCATTTAATATGTTTTTTTTTAAATGTTGAAAATTATTAACTTGAAATACGATGAATTAATTATGATGGGTACCTTTTTTCCATTGATCGAAACAACATTAATATTACGAAATTTACGTGAAATTTGTAGGTATTAAATTTGTAGATATAATAAAATTATATCTTCATGTCTCAACGTTTACTGCCATGATAATACCTAGGTAAAAGATGTGCAGTAAAAGATTTCCTCTTATTCAAACAAAAAAAAAACGTTTAGGATATGCTCAAGAAATTTTTGGTGTCAAATTTTCTTGAACTAGTTTGCACCTCTAAAAATTATAATACGAAATCTATTAAAATTAACTTAAAGACGAGTGACAAAGGTAGCGGTGGTTTTTCCAAGAAATAAATAAACGTCCTATTATTACTTTAAAAAAAAAAATTACATTTGTGTACGCGTCAACACTAAGTTGCTGCGCTGCTGCCAACTCCGCGAAACTATTAAAATTAACAAATTGCACCATGCAAAAATGTTGGAAATTATTTTTCCTAAAAAAAAAAGCAAAACAAAATGACAGCTGTCATGTTTCCTTGTCTACTATTTTTTTATGCACAAGCAATAAATGACATTTTCTTGAGCTTTTTCTTATGAACTTCAAGATGCAGAAACGTGGATATCATCATATTATAATGATTTGACTTTAATCCCTGAACCCTGAATCTTACGATCCAATACTCTTGGATTAAAGCAACATCCACGTCTTCTCGGACATATAGAGTACCAAATTATCGGTTGCAGTCTTACAATGATGCAGGTTTATCTGCACCACCTTCATACGGCTTCATTCTTACTGTGCTAAATCCGTACTTCAGAATGCCCAATTTCACCTTTAATCGCCTCGAGGATTTCCTTTTAATGCAGAGAAGAACATGATTCCCCTCCCCATTATGGTTTCCTCGAGTTCAATATGTTCCACTCCTTCACCGGTAAGTCTCCATTCTGCATCGCAAGGAGACTTATGACTGCCGTAAGGCGCTGGCGGAGGAACACACAGTTTAATTTTAGTCCAGCTTATTATCAGTTCAGTTTTGGCGATAACCTTCAGCGATGCTGTCGCCCACAATTCCCCAAGATTGGAGATGGTGGCTTTAAGGAAATCCAGGATCTTACTGGTACCACACTCAACAACCTTTACACTCCGAGACCATCCACGGCCGTCGAACTTGTATTTTTTTATTTTAATGGCATAACAGCTAATGCGGGGCCTAGGCCGAGCTTTTCGCATCCACTCATGTTGTGTGTGTTATATTTGTACATGAATGGAAGGGACCTACAGTTTAATGCTGAATCCGAATGCCGAAGAGAAAAGATTTTCATAGGCAATTTTTACTCTTGTAGGTTTGTCATTGACCGCCAAGAGGCGGTGCCGTGGAAAAAATAGTTATTTTTGATTTTCCCTGTGCCGATATTTGAACACCGGACACTCTGCGTATCAGGCCAACGCCCTACCAACTACGCCACGGCGACCACTTCGGTCGTCGAACTTGTATTCTTCCGAATTACCGTTTTCAATGCCTACCATTTTTCGGTTTCAGTAGCTCGTTTTCCACCAGTAACCTTTTTTGAGTGCTAATTTTGTCATCAGGGTCCTGCTGACTACTGATGGCCACTCCTCCGGCGTAACATCAAAACTGATAGCGGTTTTTTCTTTTATGAACCACCGCTCTTAGGTGAATCCTCCGAGCTCTGCCTCTTAGAACTAGTGGTGGCCTGTTCCTTTTGGATACGCGTTGTCCCTTCAAGGTTTGCGTTGTCTGTTTACGGTTTCCGTTAAGAGCAGAAAAGGGTTTGACTACTCTACCTTTTAAAGTTTTGTCTGTTTTGTGGGTTCTGTTCATCCCTTTTCCCCTAGTTCCAGACGAATAAGAGGGTAGCTCTAAAGAGACGCGAGTATACAGACGCAGTACCAGAGGGTATCAGAACAGCGGTTTCAGAGGCTTTAACACTCTTCAGACGTTCGTAGCTACCGATACTCCGCTAATGCTTTCTGATAAGCGTTCGGTCTGTGTCGATGTCGGGTCCTTCTAATCCATTTGTTTTAAGAACCTCTTTGAGATCCGGTGGGTTAGGCTAGGTTCCTGGCGCTGTTCGTGCAGAACACACGGAGTCCAGTTGGTACGTTGTGATACCATATAAGGCGAGTTGTTTACTCTAATCCCTTCTAATTAAACCATTTTGTGCGAACTACATATGTCTTTGATTTCAGAGGATGCCAGTTCTGTGACTCTTCCATAGAAAGATGCTCCCAGAGTTTTGGGTCTGCGTACTGCTTGAGCAAGGCAGTTACATAGAAGGTGGATATGTGTTTCCCCCTCCTCTTCATTTGCAAAGCTTCCGCAGAAGTCATTGTAGGGAATTCCTAGTCTGAGAGCATAAGTGTCAATGAGATAGTGCCATGTGATAATAAACTACCCTGCTTATGTGGAGTTGGTCCAGGTTTATGAGTGCTTTAATGCCTTTTTGGTTAGGCATAGTCCATAACTGTCTAGCAATATCGCAAGTTGGTTACATTCTCCACTTGCTTTTTGCAATGTGAGAATGATAACTATTTTTTTAGAGTTTACATGTGCCAGGTGGTATGTCGTCATTACAAGTGTTGAGTGAATTGTTGAGAGTCGTTCCAAGTCTCAGCCTTAAAGTTGCCCTCAATGTCGCTATGTCCAGGTAAGAGAGGATCAGGATTATAGGGCAGCTTTAAAGTTGTTCGCAGGGATGTTATTGCCACCTGACTATCAAGTGTAGATATCACTACAGTGTATCGCATTACATCTCATCTGATTTGCAGCTTCAGTGATCGCAAGCAGCTCTGCTAGCAACACGCTACAGAGATCAGGAAAGCGGAAGTGCGTTGAACTATTCGGACGCTCAGAGTGGACTCCACATCCAATTTTGAGCTATCAGTGTATAAGTCGATGGCATCAGAGCACACCACTCTGATAGTGGGAAAGATAGTGGGAAAAGGTGAAATCAATAGATGTTGGACGATATGTCGTTTCACTTGGTATCTTACTATGACCAAAATTACTAAGAGACCATTTGCGGATTGTATTCAGTTTCAGAGCCGAGATTAACGCTGAGGTCTTCCCTAATAGATCTATTGGAAGAAGGTGTACAGTACTTTTGAGGGTGCTGTTTTCACAGCTCCTGTAGTTAACAATGAAGCTAGTCGCTCTACTTTGGTGAACGCTCTTTGATATGGCTGTCCACAAAACCGTTACTCCGTAGAATAGAATATCTTGCATATAGCTGACTTACACACATAGAGAGCTATTGTGGATTTACTTACCTTTTCCTGTTTGTACACCGGAAGTGTGAGGGATGTGAAACAGTTGATCACATCCTCCACGCGCACCAGATATTTGACCAGTTCATCGTTTATAATTATGACAGCGGATCTCCATTTGTCAACCGGTTCAACAATGAATCTCTTAGATTCGTACCGATTCGAACACTTCCAAGAGCTTTTTCAGTCCTTCCGGTTCGAACGACCAATGTTTAAGCTCGAGATAGCTTGTTTCAAGGAGTGATCGAAAAGGGGGGGAGGAGTGGGGGTTGTGGAGTACTGGAAAGAGGCACAGATTAATATGGGTTATACTCAATGGATATAGAAGGAAAACTTCTATCTTATCAATCTTTTATGCGATAGATAAAATACACAATTTCACGATAGGACGTGAGATTACAGCATCCTAGGTGCGCAAATTGACAACCGGAATGTGGTTGTCAGGACCACGGTGTAACTTGACGATACGGCCCAGACGCCATTCATTTAGGGGAAGTAGTTCATCCTGTACGACTGCAAACTCTCCCTCTTCAGGGTCTTTCTGCGGATGTTTCAATTTATACCGCTTTTAAAGATCCCTTAAATACTCTTCTTTCCAGCTGCGACGAGTTTTGAAACTCTTGACCGCAGATTCCCATAACCCACCCATGTGGGGAGACTTGGGGGAATAAAGTGACAGGTTATACCTTGCGGGGCATATATCTTAGAGATGTCAATGGAGACTTTGTTAAAGAAATTTAAGAAGTACATTGTGAAAGAACCGAAAAGCATATCCTGAAACCCTTAGAGCTCGAGGAAAAGAGGAGAATCAATCGAGAATATCGCTTTCCTGATCGAGAACATGACATTTACGTGAATTTACGTTGCTCTAGCAATGTTGCATTTCTGGGAGTGGATTTAGGCCAATAATCTGAAAATTTTTGAAGCCAGTGAGGTCCATTCCACCAGAGATGACAAGATACTAAATCTTGAGGTTTGCAACCTCTAGTTCCCAAGTCCGCGGGGTCGTCCGCACCAGAAACATGTCGCCGTGAAGTATTTCCAGTATGGTGGTTTTTCTAACCATGGCAGCTTCATTAAGTCTAAGGTGGGATCGGACTAACGTTACTAACTTTGAGAGCAGAGCAGCCCCACATAACTGGTAGCGTGGTAGGCTTATCGTTCTTATGGGTGCGACCTTTCCTTTAGAAACTAAGAGATGTGCTGAAGAAAAGGTTCGGAGATAGAGAGTTGCACAATACGCTTTCTCTGAAGCATCGCAAAATCCATGAATCTGGATTTGTTGGTACGGGGAGAACCAGATCCAACGAGAAATTTCAATTGTTGTAATTTCTGGGAGGTTTTCTGCGAACTGAAACCACTGGGTGAGAGATCCAGAGATCCACTGGTGAGAGATCCAGAGATCCACTGGTGAGAGATCCACATTCATCCCAGTCAGTTCCATTTAGCCAAAGCTATTGCAATAACATCTTGGCTTGAATCATAATTGGTGAAAGCCATCCTGCTGGTAAAAAGTTTCGCGACTGAAGAGAGAATTTGCCGTTTGATGACTAATGAAATTGGTGTAATGGTATAAGAATGTGAGTCAAAAATTGCATTCCAACGAATACCGAAAGTCTTAGTAGAACGTGCACTTTGAAACCGTAGGAAATCGGAATTTAATAGATCTTCTATTGGAATATTTTCTAATATGGCAGGATGGTTAGCTGTGATTTTCCTCAGAGGAAATCTAGCTGAGCCAAGACAGTGAATTACTTGAGACAGTGATTCGATAGCTGTGTCTACATCATGGCCGCCAGAAAGGATGTCATCGACATATGTATTTTCGACTAGAATTTTAGCCGCGAGAGGGCATTGCTCTTGAGTTCTGATGGCCAGATACGGTGCGCAATTAACTCCAAACGTTACCGTTTTGTGCTTAAAATCTCGAATAGGAGCATTCATGGAGCTGCGAAAGAGAATTCGCTGAAAATCTTTGTCATCTTGATGTGTCAAAATTTGTCTGCACATCTCCATTGAAAACGAATCGAAACATTCGGCATTGGAGAATAAGAAGCATTATGTCTGGTTGAAGAGTGGAAATAACTTCTTGAGAATGAGTTATTTCCATATGATCGAGAGTTCTTCTAGTACTTCGTCATAAACGATTTACAGGTTAACCTTTTTATTAATAGCAAAAATTATAAGTGCAACTTTATGCAGGTAAACAATTTTTAAACATTCAATGATAACGAATATATGTATTTATTATATTACTATATATATATAACATATATATATGTATCTAGGGTGTTTTTTTAGAAGTGTGGTTTTCAAGATGAAATAAAACGCATATAATTTAATGTTATGGCCAAGAATTTAGCTTTATTATAAAGATAAGGATTTGCCATTATGTTTTAAAAACGATTTCGGGCAAGTAGCTGCCGCGGCTGTTTCGAATAAATTCCAGCCGAGAGGCCCAATTTTCGACCACTTTTTACAGAAATTGGGGCCGTATGTCAGCAATACCGCGCCGAATATTCTCTTCCAAGGCGTCAATAGTCTCGGGCTTATCTGCGTAGACAATCGACTTCACATAACCCCAGAAAAATATTCCAGCGGTGTTAAATCGCACGATCTTGGAGGCCACACCACAGGCCCACGACGCGAGATAATGTGCTCTCCAAAAGTTTCCTTTAATAAATGGATTGTTTCGTCGGCTGTATGGCATGTAGCGCCGTCTTGTTGGAACCAAAACTCGTCCAAATCAACATCCTCCATATATCTCATTTTCGTGCCCATTCGCCGAACGTGCGACGCGCTTGATGGTCGTTCGGCTTCAATTCTTGAAATGGCAAACCAAACTGAGCATAAATCAAGGGACAGCTGTCAAAAAGGCCAAATCCGAAAAAAGTATTGCCAGATTGAAAACCACACTTTTAAAAAAACATATATATATATATACTTAATATATTTTAATGAGAAATAAAAAAATATATATATATAAAATATAATAATGTAAGCTTTAATTAGTTAAAGTGTAACTAAATTTATTGCACAAGTGTAATAATTTTGTACAGGTTTATCGTTTAGGGGTAAACGAATATAATACAAAAGAAATAGTAAGGAAATTTCTGTAAAGCCAAGTGTATTTAAAGTGTGTATTTGTTGTTGTACACGGAACTTATTTACTGTGGTCGCTGTAGTGCGTTGGACTGTTACGCAGAGTGTCAGGGGTTCAAATCTCGGCGCAGGCAAAAAAAAAAAAATTAAATAAACAAAAAAAAAAATATGCAACAACAACAAAAATTAACAGGCAATGGCAAACCTACAAGAGTAAAAATTGTCTATGAAAAGCTTTTCACTTCGCCGTTCGGATTCGGCATAAAACTGTAGGTCCCATCCATTCATGTACAAATATAACACGCACAACATGAGCGGATGCGAAAAGCTTGGCCTTTGGCGCTACATGTGGTCATAGTCGACACTGATAAGCTGAAGTTCATTGTGGTAAAGGCATAACACTTGCCACAATGGCTGTCTATCTCTTTATCGGTGTCCTGTGTGATCACGTTCACTCTCTCATTCTCCCTCTTACCTATCAATCTTCCATCCATTCAACACAATTCTCTGCATTCATAGGGGTACACCCTGTGTGTTGAATGTAACAATAAAAAAAAAAAACTTCATGTACACACAAAAGATATTTTTGTTAGAGGTTTGCTCACTACCAATGACGACATAGCTGCAGCCGATGTGCTGGGTCCGTCCAGAGGTATGATGCGCCCCAGAATAGATGGTTATGCCTTAGAATGCTTGTTTGTAGTCTTTGCTCCAGGATTCGTCGTTGAACTATGACTACTGCTTTTTGCTCATTATTGGGGCCTTGGCTGTTTTAGTTTTACGAGCAGCTTTTGTTTTAGGCTTGACAAAAGAGTTGTTGTTGTTTTGCTTGTGTTCATCATCTGTCTCTTGTGACTGCTCAGCCGCACCGAATCCAAGCTCGGCAGTCGTTGTTCAATCAGGGGAAGTATTGTGGTCTTCCTCGGCAGCGTCCCACCCATACCGAGGTAAGGCCAAAGTTACTCTCTGAGGTGGCCAGGTATCAGAGAGGAAAATTCCGTTATCGATGAACTTATTTTACGTCCTTGTATCATTTAACCCCAATGGTAACGATTAGTTCTCGATGTCTCACTTAGGACCTTGCCCTACCTACCTCAGATACTTTCCCAGTCAACGTGAGGTCCTTGTCATCCGTATTTTTTTGTTTTGTTGTGTTTAGTTCCCTCAGTCTCTCATCCTTCCCTTCCCAATATATGGCGTCGAGACGTGGAATATCTTCCTCGTTGAGGAAGATATTCCATAAGATCTACGGTCCAATTAGAGTGGATGACTTGTATCAAATAAGGTGGAACGATGGCTGGGTCATGTTGAGCGAATGCAAGAAAGCATTCCGACTGGAAGGGTGTTATATTCGAGGCACGGTGGAGGAACACGCAGAAGAAGACGTCCTAATCTCCGTTGGAAAAATCAAGTACAGGATGACCTGACTGCCCTTAGCTTTATCAACTGCCGCCAGCGCGCACATAGAGGCGACTGGTGAAGCTTTATCGAGGCGGCCAAGACCGATCATCGGTTGTAGTGCCCGCTAAGTAAGAAAGTGTTTAGTTGACATCATCTTGTTCGCACGAACATCAGATTACTCAATTACAGAACGCAGCACATCAGAATACGTTTTCAACCCCTTTAGTGACTGATGAACTAACGGCCATATATCATTAAGAGAAATCATGCATCATTAGAACGTAGATATTTCCCAGCTCTTGGAAAAGAGTTTTGTCTGATCCCATTTCACAAATGTCTCGTTCATAGTCTAACACATCAGAGTCATAGCTAAATTAAGTGTGATACCTATATATTTTGATCATCACCGACGACAACTATCTTTGTTAAATATGTTATTTCTTTAAATTAGCATGGTTTTTTTTTATAAATTTTTTTTATAATTTTTTTTTTTTTTTAATTGATACATTCAACGCACGGGGTGTACCCCTATGAATGTAGAATCCGAACGGTGAAGTTAAAAGTTTTTAATAGGCAATTTTTGCTCTTGTAGGTTTGTCATTGCCTGCCAGAAGGTGGTGCTGTATAGAAAAACTGTTTTTGTTTTGTTTTTGATTTTACCTGTGCCGAGATTCAGACCCCGGACACTCTGCATAACTACCATTACGCTACAGCAACCACTAATTTGGGAGATTTGATGCAATTTCAAGACTTGTTATTCGGAAATTTGACCAGAAACGGTCTAACAAAAGAGCGCAGTCTGGCAGGGACAGGCGCACAGGTAATGGTAGAGATTTTTTGTCTCCCTTCCTACCCGCAGCTGCGACACATAGTGTTGTATGGTATATTTAGTCTAGTCGCATGTTTTTCTATCGGTTAGTATAGCTATATTAAGTCGGGATATAATTGTTTCGACAAATTTATATTGTAATTCGGCCACATTTTCTTTGACGAGGCGCAACAGAAAAAAAGTGAGAAGTTAATCCTGGTAAGTGGACTAGCAATAACAAGTGAAGAACCTTGGCTCTCTAACTTGTCTGCTGTCTCATAACCCTTGATGTTCCTGTAATCAGCAATCAAGATCAGAATAATAGTGAGCCCCCGCAGTACCAGATCCTCCCTGCATTGCACTACAACTTCGGATGTTATTATATTGGATTCTAGGTAGAACCTTGATAGCTTAAATGTCTGTAAATTTATCTTGGCTATCCTCTGTCTGAAGTGGTGTGATGATTTATAAGCTTCCCTAATCGATAGCAGTTCAGTGTGAAATAAAATGGATGAATAAAGAACTGGATAATTGAGGAGGCACTGAGTAGAAACTTACGCCGATACCAAAGTCCATCTTCGATTAATCGGTGTAGATTTGCACATCAAAGCCTACAATTCTGATCTTGATGGAAATAACACCGAAAAGTATTTTCTAAGGCGTAAGGTGGGTGAAAGGTAGTCAGTTCAGGGGATGTCTAACGACAATCTCTGCAGCAGTATTTTGCTGTGTTCGTAAGTTCAGGTAGTCCAGCTCTCGATTTCTTTGAGCCTTACTGCAGTTAAAGATGTGATATTTTTTATGAAGGAGTTTTGGCAGTAAGTGAGAAAGTAAGTTTAGAGCATCGGCTGGACTCGAACTTACAACTCCTGTAACAAGCAACCCTGCTGATCGTTGTATTCTGCCAAGTTTGGTTTGAATGCGCTTTTTTGAAAGCCCGATCAGAAGACTAATGCCCCATAAGTAAGAATTGGTCGTACAATGGCTGTATATGGCCATAGTCGATACCAGGATTTACTTGATACTAATTACAGGTATTGAGCAAAAATATCGATGCTACTCAAATATTTGAAGACAAAGTATCGATTAAAGTTCAAAAACTACTCAAAATTGTCTAGCTTTTGATAGCTAGCCTAACGCCCCTTTAATTCTGTAGCCGAGTGAATCCAGACCCCATTCCATAATTCCGTTCGCATAAGCAACTACTTTGATTCCTCGTCGACTACAAATAGAAAATTATTAATAACCAGCGGCCACATCACCTAGATGTGGCCTAGATTCTAGTAGTTCTTCTTAATCTTAAAAAGGAAATTATCCAGTTAGTTAGGCCTGCTTCTGACCCTAATTGGAAAAGATCATCTAAAATGGAACTAATGTTTACGTTATTGAACGCCCACTCTATATCTTGAAAGACAACGAGTGTGAATTGCTTATGTTCTATGGATATTTCTATAGTACTGAAAATTTCTTTCTTGGATCTACCTTTGACATAGGCGAGTTGAGATTTAGAAATCAACAAGGTCCTCATTTTTACTCTAAGTTGGAAGTCTAGCGTTCGATGAAGAGTTTTGAGAATGAAGGAAGTTAAGCTGATCATCCATTTTATGTCGTTGAATGTGTTATACTGCTGTTGTAATTAAATTAAAATAAGCGGGGAAGATAGATGTTCGCTTTGGGACTCGCAAAAGTTAGGTACCCTTTGGCATGGTAGGTAATTTTAAGAGTCACTGCACTTGCAATCTTCAATTTTAAATAATTTAGGTAGTACCATATGTACTCGTATGCATATTATTTTCTCTCAATACCTACTATTTTTTGCCACCGTATCAGATGGTTTTAAACCATAATGTGTTGGAGACAAGTTTAATAGACTCTAACTTGCGAGCAAGAAAAAAAAACAAAACTAAAGATATTTAAGCAATCAAGCGCCTGCTGCAGCTTTCAGAAACAACTGAATAGCGACATCAGCAGCACCCAGCAACAGCAATAACAAAAAATAGCAAATATTAACTGCCACAGTTGAAATCATTGCAACAGGTTGCTGCTGTTGTTTTAATGTGTTGCCTAACAATGCGTTACATCGTTTTCAATTGCATTCGATGATATTGCTTTGTATGTATGTATGTTTGTTGCTGTTCTTGTTATTATTGTTTTATTGGTTTTGGTTTTCGTTGTTTTGTTTTTTGTTGTTTTGTTTTTGCTGTTCAACGTGAATTGCCTCACTTGCTTTCCTGTTGTTGTCATGGTTTTAATCCTTTTTCTTATATGAAGACAAAACTGTTCAGAAGGCACTGAATAAATTACATACGTAAATTTACTTTACTTACTTACTTTTAATGGCACAACAGCCCATGGAGAGCCTAGGCCGAGCTTTTTCGCATCCACTCATGTTGTGCGTGTTATATTTGTACATGAATGGAAGGGACCTACAGTTTAATGCCGAATCCGAACGGCGAATTGAAAAGCTTTTCATAGCAATTTTTACTCTTGTAGGTTTGCCATTGCCTGCCAAGAGGTGGTGCCGTGTAGAAAAATTATTTTTTCCTGCTTTTTTTTTGATTTTGCCTGTGCCGAGATTCGAACCCCGGACATTCTGCGTAGCAGCCCAACACACTACCACTACGCCACAGCGACCACTAAAATTACTTTTAAAAAATTAAAGGTAAATAAAATTGTAAAAGTCATAAAGAAGTTAAGAAAATATTTTGTTTATTACAATCTACAAGGTTTATACAAGGGTAGATCAATAAGTACCCGTGTTAGGAATGAAGAGGCAAGTTTTTCATAATTTTTAATTTTTTGCTATTTTTTAACGTAATCTCCTTTTAGCACAATACACTTTTCCTAACGTTTCTGCCATTTCTTTAACCCCTCCAAAAAATACGATTTGTCAAACACTTCAAAATACGCTTCTGTCTCAACAATAACCTCCTCGTTTGAGCTGAATTTTTTTTCCCCGAGCCACGTTTTCATGTTGGGGAACAGAAAGAAGTCGGAGGGATCTGAGTCGGGCGAGTACGGTGGGTGCGGCAATTCCGTATCCGCTTGTTGTCCACAGTAAGCAATCGCGGCACCTATCGGGCCGACACCTTTCTCATGCTTAACCTATCATGTAAAATATTAATTACAGTTCCGTACGACACTCCTACGGCCTCTGCTACTTCGCGCACTTTCGTTCGGCGATCAGAGAGAATCATGTACGACCACCTTTAAATTTGTTGAACCAATATCTTACGGTCGTCATAGATGGTGAAGGGTCCTCATAGACAGCATCCAACTTCGCTTTTATTTCTTCGCATGTTTTTTCCTCCAAAAATAAAAAGCGAATTACAAAAAAATTTTGTTCTTTTTCCATTTTATCGCGAAACACGAAACACGTGTGATACTAATGA
The DNA here is from genome assembly GCA_958295655.1 of Palloptera scutellata. Taxonomy (NCBI): domain Eukaryota; kingdom Metazoa; phylum Arthropoda; class Insecta; order Diptera; family Pallopteridae; genus Palloptera; species Palloptera scutellata. The sequence continues at coordinate 15,967,489 of OY282453.1, forward strand.
CTGCCAAATAAAAACTGTAAACGACGGTAATGCCAACTTCTCTCAGCAACGCCACCTATCTTCACACACGAGTACTTATTGATCTACCCTCGTAATTTGGAATTTGATCTTGGTGTAAATAAGAAACAAATAATTTTTTTTTAATGTGGTTTTTGTTGTGGTTTTTAGAAATTACAATCCTTCCGGTTAATTGTGGAACATTATTTCATTCAAATGATTTATTCGGCCGGCCTTGCCCATACGATTACCCCAATTTTGCAGTACATTTTCGACTGTAAGGAGCTGTACTTGACCTATGGCTGCAACAATTTAAGAATTGTAAGAGTCTCAATCGTTGCTAGATGGTTAGTGGAACACCTATCTTTACGAAGTCAATTCGCAACTGCACGATTTTCAAATTTCCTACGCAAAAGATCGATTGTCGCACGGCTTCTGTGCCATCCTGTTGGAGCCAAATGTTGTCTAAATTCATGTCTTCCAAAATATGCCACAAATAATCAGTTATCATTGCGTGGTAGCGCACACCACTGTAACGCATCTTCTTTCCTCATTTTCACTATTCTAGTCTAGCTTTCCTTTTCTTGGAAAAAATAAAAGATAAATGCATCGTAGTAGCATTTTGACACCGGGCACATTTTCGTTTACGGTGAAGAAATTTCAAAATATAATTTTTTACGCAAATTATACACTTCGAATGGACAAAAAACAAAATAGCTGAAAAACGTACTTGATGCGACCCTAGACACTAAAAGAGGTGTTTTCGCGTTGTCTGTTACCAACTAAAATGTCGTGTTTATGATTAAGCTAAAATTGCAGAACGAAGTGAGTTTTTTACGTACATACGTACTATATTTCACTTATTATTTAATGCACACTTATAAATGATATACTTACGTATTGAAAACATGGAATTAGTACAACTTTATAATTTCTTTCTTTCTTCTTTTATAACATTTGATATCATTGTTTTGTTTTGGTTTTGATCAATATCTTCTGAGTACCGTTACTTTAAAGTACGTGCGATCTGTCAAACGAAAAGTTCAAGTAATCTATAATGTTGAAAGTAAAAAAAAATACATAAAAAAAACCAACTCCCCAATTTTTTCATCAAAAAATTCTACAAGTATGTACAGCTACTAGCTGCAACTCTGCTAACTACTTAGATAAATTTTGATAGTGGCACTTTCACTACAAGTATGTGTAACTTTCCCTTTCGCGTGTTCCTCCACCGTGGTTCAAATAAAACACCCTTCTAGCCGGAGCGCTTTCTTCCATTCGCTTAACATGACCCAGCCAGCGAAGCCGCTGGATTTTTATACGCCTGACTATGTCAATGTCGGCGTACAGCTCATCGTTCCATCTTATTCGATACACGTCGTCCACGCATACTGGACCGTAGATCTTACGGAGTGTCTTCCTCTCGAACGCTTCTAACAGCCTCTCATCATTTATGGTCAATGTCCACGTCTCTGCGCCATACATTAGGACGGGAAGGATGAGGGACTTATAGAGCGTTATTTTCGTCGGTTTTCGATGCATGACAGCTGCAGTACATATCACAGGATGCTCTTTTGGAGCAACCCTACTGAGCCCGTAGTAACACCTGTTGGCAAGAGTTAATCTCCGCTTGATCTCAAGGCAGACATTATTGTTGATGTTTATGCTGGATCCTAGATATACGAAATCCTTGACGACTTGGAAAGTTGTTCGTTTTGTTCTCGTTCACCATCAGACTTACTCGACGAGACTCTCTTTCCAGGATGGACAATGCTGAACTGACTGCTTGAGCAGTTTTTCCAATGATGTCAATATCATAAGCGTATGCTAGCAGCATGACACTCTTGTAGAAGATAGTGCCAGAGATGTCGGTGTTCGCAGATCGAATTATTTTCTCCAGCATAAGGTTAAAGAAGTCGCACGATAGGGAGTCACCTTGTCTGAAACCTCTTTTGGTATCAAATGCCGAGGAGAGGTCTGTCCCAATTTTCACTGCGCTGGTGGTGTTGGTCAGTGTCATTTTGCAAAGACGAATGAGTTTTGCAAGGATACCAAAATCAGACATTGCGGCGTACAAGTGATTCCTAATCGTGCTGTGGAAGGCGGCTTTATAATCGCTGAATAGATGACGGGTGTCGATCTGTTTTTCTCGGGTCTTTTGGCGTAGTTTGAATATCTGGTCGATGGTGGATTTACCAGGCCTGAAGCCACACTGATAAGGTCCAATCAGTTTGTTGACGATGGGCTTAAGTCTTTCGCACCGTACGCTCGATAGAACCTTATATGCAATATTAAGAAGGCTTATTCCACGGTAGTTGGCGCAGATCGTGGAATAACCTTTCTTATGGATTGGGCAGAGTACGCTAAGGTTGCAATCACCTGGCATGCTTTCATCCGACCATATTCTGCATAGAAGCTCATGCATGCGTTTTTTAACCTCTTCGCCTCCAGTCTTAAACAACTCAGCAGGCAGTCCATCTGCAATTGCAGCCTTATTGTTTTTCAGCCAAGCAATGGCTGTTAAGACCTTCTCATAGTCAGGCGGCGGTACTTCAACGCCGTCATTGATTGGGGTTTCCGGAGTAGATTCCGCAGTGGCGGGATTATTGCCGTCATCGCCCTCGAGCAGCTGCGAAAAGTGCTCCCTCCATAATCATTGTGCCCTCAACATCTTTCACCAGATTTATGTCTTCATCCTTTCAGGAAGAGGCCCCGGTCTTAAAACCATCAGTCAGGCGTCTTATTCTTTCAAAGAATTTTCGGACCTCGTTCCTGTCCCGTAACATTTCGATATCATTGAACTCGCGTCTTTCTGCATCTCTTTTCTTGCGCTTGAAAATACGTATTTCCTACCTACTCAACTCTCTGTATCGCTGCTTAGCAGCTCGCGTTGCAACTGATTGCGCGGTTGGCTCTGTAAGCAGCGTTTTTTGCTTCAGTAGCATCGCGACACTCTTGGTCGTACCACATATTTCTCCGTCGACGGTGGTAGCCTAGCACCTCTTCGGCAGCCGTACGCATAGAGCGGGAAATGTGCGTCAACTGCGCGCATATATCATCAAGTTGAGTTGAATACCACATATATGTAGTATTATGAATTTTTCTAACATTAAGACCTTTTTTTTTCGAACGGAAAGAAGCGCACGATCAATAAGCTACCAGAAAATATAAGAAATGTAAACAATATTGTGATTTTCAAAAGAAATGTTACAACGCTACTGTTAAGAAACTTTAATTTTAACTAGATATTTGAAATAAGTAATATTATTATAGTAAGTAATAATCTCATATTGAGTTTTTAATGTCCTTACGTATTTGATGGCGAGTTGGTATTTATATAATTTAATTATAGGTTGTTATCTTCTCACACAAAATTTTATATTTTTTGAGAAAGAATTGTATTTGATAAAATAAAATTCGTTATCAATAAAGATAAAAAAAAAATTACAAAAAAGTTCTTACTCATCTAGATGAATATAAAAAGAAAACATTTTTTGAAATCAGCCAAAATCTTTTTCTAAGATCACAACTTTTAGAACGGTAAAGAAAATATAAAAAAATTAAAGCAAAAGGGTGAAAGTTTCTAAAAATTAATCAAATAATTTATAATATTTTAAACTTTGACCCTGTGCTTGCTGCACCGATATACATTATTCAGTTTCAAAAATGTTTTTCCATTTTATTACCTAGCAGGAAATCATATTTTTTAGTATAAAATAGTGTAACCAAAAACCGTAAAATTACTAAAACGTGATTTTTTGGCTCATTGGTTTTTGACGTCATGTGTCAAAGTAAAAAATGCTCAACCATACATCAGTTGAGAGGTGAATTTGGTGAGCAGTTAATCTCACGTATTGGAGCAGTCAATTGGCCACCAACATTATGTGATTTGACCCCGTTAAACTATTTTGTGTGGGGTTACGTTAAGTCTCTTGTCAATAGGGACAAGCCAAACACGATTGCTGCTTTGGAAGCCAATATTGAACGAAATAGTATGATTGAAAGCGGACTGATCGTGCCAGATCATACGATCGTGTCGACACGATCTGCCTGTTCTGTGAAAGTGGTCATTTTTTGGCATCAATGCTTATTACAGCCGAAAAAATTTGATCAAATATTATCTGAAATATTAATTGCTAAATTTGGAAAAAAATAAAATTTTTAAAATTTTTCCGAATCAAAACATTTTTTATTAATCGTAGTTTAAATTAATTGGAGAAAAACAACAACTCTAGGTTAATTACCAAAAAAATAGTGTACATAATTACTTTAGTCATATTGAAAATCAATTGAAAAGATTAGTTAATTTCGAGTATACCTAACACTAATACCACGTGTTACATACTCGTTTGTATGTATGTACATTTGTTGGTTGGTTTGTTTATCTCTATGGCAGTCTCTTTTTGTTCTGCTATGTACTTATGTGTATTCTTGTATGTACACTCAAAAAACTGGTCTTGGTCTGGTGGTTAATTTGCATAAATTTTTTATATTTCTACCAATATGATATGAATGAGAAGTACTACCATATATGTAAAGTACACCTCTTGGTAGGCAATGTCAAAATCACCAAGTGATAACAAATTGCAACCCGCCGTTCGGAAACGGCGTTGAACTGTAAGTGTTGTATTACAATGGGCAGTTTTGACCGAAGTGTACCCTTGGATAGCCACCAAACCAACTCTTTTTATTAATGGTTTTTAAGTAGTCAAACTTCCGGCAGAATTATCGATGTCAGCATTAATACCACCTGGAGTAATGAAATCTGTAGCGGAATTGAAAGCTGCATCAGCATTTCCGTCAATTAATCCAACGTCGATACAATATTCATTGTACAACTATTTTAACTGCGTAGATGGATATTCTATTCCTACGGCAGTCAACGCAAGTTTGGTGATTCGTTGTGTCCTTTACACTTTTTTAAAGCGATTATATATGCGGCACTCAAAACACAACGTGTCGCTTGTAGTAGCTATCAGAAAAAGGAGTGTAGATAGAGCAAGTCAAGTACAAAAGAATACAAAGAAGAAATAAAAAAAATTAGCACATTATTATTATTATTACATATATATTATATATATATATATTATATATATTATTAAATTACAACCCCGGCCGTATAAAAAATGTTCCTGGACGAACACCACATAACCACCGACCTCGAGATGCTGGGTGAATCGCACAACGAGCACTTATGGTATAGTGTAATTAGACCAATTTCAAAGCTTTCTCCTATTTCTAAGTTGATTGAAAAACTTGGTTTTGAGAAATTGGCATTGCTTTTAAATAATGTCATATCAATCCATCAACATGGATTTATGACTACAAAACGTTACTGAGGGACTGTACACTGACGTAATTTTTATTAACTCTGCCAAGCCTTTTGAAAAAGTCAATCATAAGATTCTAAATGCTAAATTTACTGCTTTGGGATTTCATTGTGACCTCCTTAAATGGATACAATCTTATCTTTTACAAAATGAAGTTCATTTTCGTAAAGGCATAACACTTGCCATAATGGCTGCCTATCTCTTTATCGGTGTCCTGTGTGATTGCATCCCCTCTTTCAATCTCCCTTCTTCTTCTTCCCACCTTTCAATCTTCCTTCCATTCACCACAATGCTATGCATTCATAAGGGTTACACCCTGTGTGTTGAATGGATCAATAAAAAAAAAAAAATTCGTCTACATTTAACAGAGTTTTTTACTCTAAGAAGGATTTGGCAATTGTGCTGGACTCACACCTTGAATTCAAGGATCAAATTGACTTCATTGTTAGTAAGGCAAATTCTATGCTTAAGTTTCTAAAGAGAAAATAAACCGAATTTTTTGACCCTTACACGCTTAAAACTATTTATGAGTCCCGTGTTCACTCTTACCTTAAATATTGCTCCATGCTTTGGAACCCTTCGTCCGTGTTGCCGAGTTGCACTTTTCGAGAATTGAAAAAAAATTCGTATTCTATTAACCTAACTGGAACATTTCTCGCCCAACCTATTAACAACCTAGCTAAGGCATGCACTCTGTAGAACTAAGGTGTAAAGCGTTTTCAATTATGTTCGTTTGGGACCTTGTTCATAATTCATAATTCATTGCCCCCCTTTAGTTGCTATGCTGCAATGCGAGTTGTTGTAATCTTTGCGCAAATTTTCATTTCCGTGAACCTCGTTGTTCTTCACTCTACCCTTTGAACGAAACAATAAACCGTAGCACAAGAGAAATGAATTCGATTTTGCCTTGTGTTGATATATTTGATGATACATCCAGAAAGTCCTTTAAAGACAATTTATATTTAATTCAAAACAGCCGATTTTTATTTGTTAATTTATATTTCCTTTATATTTTATTTATCTGTAAGAATTTATGTATTTAATTGTAAGTTCTGTTTGGTGAAATGAAATAAACACAAAACTAAGTATAAAAAGTCGAAACATTTTAAATTTTGATTTTCTTATTTACTTTAGCGTTATTAATACTCAAAATCAGACATACGCCTCTCTATATCCCGGTCCCGCAGCTTATCAGTTTCTTCACTTGTTAACGTAACTAGGGGAAATGACCTAACGCTTTTAGATTCTGCCAATAATAAACTCAATTATGATAAAAAATAAAAACTAGTTATTTACGAAAATCACACACATCTTTAACAAAGAACTAGAGATGGGCGCGTGAGTGATTTGTCATATTGGTTAAATATGGTATGTTTCGGACAAAGTTACCAGTGTCACACGAATTGAATTCATGCACGATAAAATCCCACTCACGCTCACTTATCATATTTTTGTAATTTTATCCAAAAATCGCTCATTTTCACGGAAGAATTTACCGAAAAATATTTTTTATTAACTCTGAAATTTTTTTTTTCGGTGTACGTACACACATAAATATTGTATGTAAATACATATTGCAAATCGCATTTCTAATATTTCACATATGCATTCCATATGTGCTCCACATGTGTGTTCTTATTGTTGTTTTCCCTGTGCACATCACATTCGTTTTTATTGTGTTTCTTTTTACTTAATTTTTGCTGTTATCGCAGCAGTTTTGTTCTTCGTTTCTCTTGCTGTTACTATTGGTTTTTTGTTTTGCTGGTGTTGTTATTGAATTGCATAGTATGTGCAATTGATTTGTTGTAGCTACCGTGCAGATGTGTTGTTGTTGCATTACCAACAACAACATGAAACAAATGTAACTCTGCCATACATATTTCTATGCACATACATACATATATATTTATGTACAAAAGTTCAGAAAAACATAAGTAGTAATGTTGTGCTATGGATGCATAATATGTATGGCTCACTGGTTAGAAGGACCACAGAGATACATATGTTCATACTGAGTATAGGGTTACGGTATCACTGAACTTAGTGTGGGTATCGAAATTCGATATATTCTTTTAAAAATGGTTGAAATAAAAAACCTCAACTGTGTATCACTTAGAACAGAAATCTTTTATCTGATCAAATCCAAGACGAATTACATTTCCCAAGTGATTGTACTGAAAAAGGATGAAATCTTTCGGTAGTGGTGAAAAGAAAAGAAAATGAAAGAAAAGAGATAGTTTTTGATATTTTCCAATTTTAGTTTAATATAAGTTACATACATATCGCTCGTTTGCTGCAAGACTGCCATAAATAAATTGAAATAAATTAGTTAAATTTACAGAAATAACTGTTATTTTGTGCTTCATCTTGTGTAACATATGAACTCTGATAAGAGTGATAACCTATAACTTCTTTGGAGTTATAGGTAAATTGAAAAAAGTTTAAATGAATTTTTCTCAGAATTTAAGTTTTTTGAGTTATGACAGTCTTGTTTCTTCCAATGACTCCAATTGACATTTATTTTGAAAATTTTTTTTTTATTGGTACATTCAACATACAGGGTGTACTTCTATGAATGCAGAGTATTGTGTTGATTGGAAGGTAGATTAATAAATGGCAGGAAGAAGGAGGGAGAATGAGAGAGGGAATGCAATCACAGGACACCGATAACGAGGTAAACATACATATGAAAAAGTATGTACTTTTTTGGTAAAATTTTAAACTTAGAAGTACATTGGTACTTACTTGCAGGGATATGAACCAACACAATGAATCATTTTTTGAACCGGACAAGCGGTTCGAAGGTGCGGAAAAGACGGTTCTTTAACCAAAGCAATGATTCAGAGAGACCTTTAACTGTTGAGCCACACCATTGCAAATTTGTGTTGGCTCGTATCCCTGCTAGTAAGTACCAATATAATTGTGAATTTCAAATTGTATAAAAAAATACAATTTTACCAAAAATGTTATCACTGATCCACGTTGACATGGACACGATAATGACTAAAGTTGTTTTATTTCAGAGGATGTGGAGGGACATATAATGTTAGGCCGCTCCTGAACGTAAGTAGTTTTCAAGGGTTTTCAACCTACACACACTGTGTCCAGAGTACATTGGTTTGTAACGGCTGTTCGTAACACGCATAATAAGGCGTCGTAGGTATGAAGACTTTTGATCCAATACATACTGACGAGTTGAATTTGGCACTGATATTATCAGTGCTTCTAGGTATCAATCGAAAATTTTCCATATTTTAGTTGAAAATATCGATTTCGATAGTATCAAGTGATATATCGACCATCCTTATTTAAAACATTAATGAAACAGAAGTGAATGCAAACAATAAAAGACGTCTTTTATGTACTTATATTTACAAAAAATAAGAAGTAATAATGACTTGCATAAAAGTAATATTATTGCACCTAGTTATTTGAAATTGGGTTATCCCAAAGCTCTTCCCCATTATATTATATTTCTAGTTCCGAAAAACTGTAAGGAACAAACATCATTCATCAACAATCAACTAATCAATCACCATCAACCCAATGCCTTTGTTGTGATTATACGGGGTAATAACCCTATGCCGACTGCCACTAGATTACTTTAAATGTGTCTCCGAACTATTCTACAAGTAACGCTTTAATTACAAAGTTTCCATCAATGATCAAATTTTAAAATTCAGAGCACTCCAAAAGAACTTTTAAAGAGATCTTGCCCATTGGGTATCGTATGCGTTTGCATTATAAATGTATCAGAGATCTAAAAATATTGTTTAAATCTGGTTTCTGTCAATCGCATTTACACAATCATGATAGTGATGATGAGAATGACGAAGATATACAGGGTGGTCCATCAAAGATTTGAACTGGTTATTTTGAGTGTGGCAACTCAAATGTCATTCGTATTATGAAAATTAGTTTTATATTTACTTCCAAAATAGTTAATCTTCTACCGAAAGTGTAAAAAAAAATTTCGTTCAAAATTCGGTGATTGGAGCAATTTTTGCATCAATTTGTGGAACGTGTGCGTGAAACTAGATCTTTGTTGGAATAAACATCACGTACTCACAGAGTGAGAGAGTGCGCACAACCGAAAAACATGCTGATATTGCTCAGAATGTGCAAGAAGATCACACCACATCAACACGACATTATTCTCAGGAATTGAACATTTCACGGACTTCTTTGTTGCGAATTTTGAATAAAGACCTCGGTATGAAGCCGTGCAAAGCTCAATTTGTCAAACAGCTGAAGCCACATGACGATCCGTAATGTTTTCGGTTCGGTAGTTGGGCTCTGGAACGCTTGGAAGAAGATGAGAATTATATTTTCTGACGAAGCTCACTTTGACATCGGTGGTTACATTAATAAGCAAAATTATTGCATCTGGGCCTCAGAAAATCCACACGTGATTGTTTAGAAGCCAATGCGAGAGTGCATTAGTAATGGTTTGGTGTGATTTTTGGACATGTGGTCTCACTGGGTCATTTTTTATTTGAAAATTAAGCGTGTATGCGTGTATGCAATGATAACTGGTTATTTGATCGCAACAATCGATATTTTCGTGGGAAGTTTGAAAATCAACCAAAATCAAATTCCAAATTATAAATGGTCCACTCTGTATAAGTATACCTGTGTGTGTATACTTATATGTATGTTTATGAATGGAAGTATTATAAAATAATTATTAAGGCAACGATGGCGTACATTTACTTGCATCAATCGGAAGTCAATATCTGGAATTTTTTTCTTCATTTTCAATGTTCAATATCAACCGTTTTGCCAGATTGGTACGAGTTTTCAAGATAACAGTATTTTAAGTGTCTTCCTTGAATGCCCTTGAGACCGACCTTATATCATACTTTTCAAATGGCAAGTGGTCGCTGTGGCGTAGGGGTAGTGCGTTGGGCTGCTACGCAGAATGGCTGGCGTTCGAATCTCGGCACAGGCAAAATCAAAAAGTAGAAAAAATAATTTTTCTACACGGCACCACCTCTTGGCAGGCAATGGCAAACCTACAAGAGTAAAAATTGCCATGAAAAGCTTTTCACTTCGCCTTTCGGATTCGGCATTAAACTGTAGGTCCCTTCCATTCATGTACAAATATAACACGCACAACATGAGTGGATGCGAAAAAGCTCGGCCTAGGCCCTCCATGGGCTGTTGTGCCATTAAAAAGTAAAAAAAAAGTTTCAAATGGGAAACGATTTCAATCTATATATGTATAGTCATTAGCAAAATGAAGTCGTTATTCTAAATTTTAAACAAATTTTAAGTAACTAGTAATAAATATTAAATAACCAATCAAAGTGAATTAATCTTAGAATGGCGAATTATCGATAGGTTACTTACTTTACTTATACTTTACTTATATTTGTACATGAATGAAGGGACCTACAGTTTAATGCCGAATCCGAACGGCGAAGTGAAAAGCTTTTCATAGCAGTTTTTACTCTTGTAGGTTTGCCATTGCATGCCAAGAGGTGGTGTCGTGTTTAAAAATTAAATTTTCCAATTTTTCGAACCCCGGACACTCTGCGCAGCAGTCCAACGCATTACCACTACGCTACAGCGACCACTCGACCACTATCGATAGGTTATGTATTGGAATTTAGATTTTGAATGCGGAAATTATAAAATAACTATAAAACCACAAAATTGACTAAAACTCAGACCGAAAAGAGACTAAAACTTAAATACAAAACAGTTCAACATCAGGACAAAAATCATATCGAGAGTCAGATCAAATCTCAGACCAAAATTTAGCCAAAAAAAAAGGTAAACCTTAATATTTAGACAAAATACGGAACAAAATTTAGGCAAAAATCAAATATCATATATCATATCAGACCGTAATTTAAACCACAAATTGGGCCAAAAGTTAGGCCCAGACCAATTATCAGAGAGAAATTCGCGCAAAATTTTAAAGCAAAACTCAGATTTAAATTCAGTCCAAAATTCTAACGAAATGTCCAAAACTTAAACCAAAATAAAACTAAACTCCAATCAAAACTCAGACCAAAATTCAAGCTAAATGTCAGACCCAAGTTCGGACAAAAGTTGATAAGATAAAAATTCAAATAAAAACTGAGACCCAAATTCCGACAAAAAACTTGATCAAAAATCAAAACAAACCTAAGCTTAATCAAATCAAATTTCTGGTCAAAATTCAGGCCGAACATGAAATCAAAATTGAAGCCGAAACTAAGATCAAAATTCAGCCCAAAAGGAGACCAAAGAGTCCTACTCAAAATAGTTAGTTTTTAATAAAAACAGTAATACAAAGTTCTATTTCAGTGTTTTCCAAAAAGCCCCAAAACTCTATTATAATATTATTAAGCGAATCGATCGGACGTGTTCTTTTATTTTATTTATTTTTTTCATAGTTCATATATACTTACATATATTATATTTTTAACTTGTGAGAAGAACCAAATTTTGTTATTATATTTCAAAATTTGTTTCTCTTTTTATTGTATATTTACCGTTCCACTATTTTGATTTTTTCTCAGCTGTTTTCAGTGTTTCTCCAACAATAAATTTCATAGTGATTGATCTACTACAATTACAGTGGGTGCTATTTATATTGTTTCCATTGAGAACTTTTAAGTTTTGACTATAACTAATACATATAATTTGATTACTTATAATTTAATAATACGTATCCTAATTGCACCGTTAATATCAATTCAGAACGCTTTGTGACTTGCTGGTTATGTAACTGGTTAGCTCATTTAAAATGTGTAGGGTTTTCTGGCAGGACCCTTGACCTAATTTAAGACAATAAGGGCCTTCATTGGTCGTGTTTGAAATGTACTTAGGTCCTCTGATATCGATCTTTATAAAATTTTCAAACAAGTCAAGGTGGGTTTTTCGGATATTAAAGGAGTTATCTACTCTGACATCTAAATTGAAGCAATATGAAAAGTTTTCCAACAATGACAAGTGCTTTAAGCGTTCAAGTGCTTCCAGTTGGTGTCAGATTTTGTGGCAGAGATAGATGTGGACGAGGCCCCAACTCAATAATCGACACATAGCTAAGAGATTTATTGTTGTCTTTACTGAGACATGGCTGAGACCTTCCGTATATAATACCGAGGTTTTTTTGCCATGGTTTTACGGTTTTTCGTAAATACAGAAATTCTATAGTTGGTAATACTGCCATGGGAGGTGTCGTTTTGATTACTGTCAGGTCTTGTTGCTTTTCCGAGGAAGTGACGCTTTCAATTGCCTTAAACATCGAATTTTGTTGTGTTAAGTTAAGATGTCAATCCATTTGCTTTTACATAACGTGTTCTTATGTTCCTCCTAACTTTTCTTCTGCAGTATATCAGATGCATGTTTCAGCAATACGTGAAATTTGCGCTCTATGCTGAAACCAAATGATAAAATAGTCGTTGTTGTAGATTTCAAGTTGCCTGAAGTCGATTGGGAAGTCTCCCCAGATGATCGTTTTATACTACTACCTACTTGTAAAACTTATAACTGCATTGATGTAATAAACTCCATAACTAGCGACGGCCTTTCCCAACCAAACTCAGTTTCAAATGATAGTAATAAAATCTTGGATCTCATTTTCATTCACGATTTTTCTAACGCAAATGTGGATCGTAATCATCCTACCGTTGAAATAAATTTTTCATTTCCAATCGCATGCCTTGACAAAGAAAAACTTATTTCTTTAAACTACTTACTTACTTACTAACTTAACTGGCACTACAACCGATGATCAATCTTGGCCGCCTCTGTTGTGCGCGCTGGTGTCAGTTGATAAGGCCAAGTGCAGTCAGGTTGCCCTGCACCTGATCTTTCAAACGGAGATTAGGACGTCCCCTTCTGCGTGTTCCTCCACCATGGTTCGAATAAAACACCCTTCTAGCCGGAGCGCTTTCTTCCATTCGCTCAACATGACCCAGCTAGCGAAGCCGCTGGATTTTTATACGCTTGACTATGTCAGTGTCGGCGTACAGCTCATACAGCTCATCGTTCCACCTTATTCGATACATTTCGTCAACACATACTGGACCGTAGATCTTACGGAGTATCTTCCTCTCGAACGCTCCTAACAGCATCTTATCATTGATGGTTTATGTCCACGTCTCTGCGACATACATTAAGACGGGAAGGATGAACGACTTATAGAGCGTTATTTTCGTTATTTCTACTTCTCAATTGCCTGCTGAGCCCGTAGTAACACCTGTTGGCAAGAGTTAATCTCCGCTTGATCTCAAGGCTGACATTATTGTTGGTGTTTATGCTAGATATGCGAAATCCTTGACGACTTGAAAAGTATAATTGTCAACAGTGACATTTTGTCCAAGACGCCGTGACTCTTTGTTTGTTGACACAAGGTATGTCGTTTTTTCCTCGTTCACCATTAGACCCACTCGACGAGACTCTCTTTCCAGGATGGAAAATGCTGAACTGACTGCTCGAGCGTTTTTGGCAATGACGTCAATATCATAAGCGTATGCTAGCAGCATGACACTCTTGTAGAACATAGTGCCAGAGATGTCGGTGTTCGCAGCTCGAATTATTTTCTCCAGCATAAGGTTAAAGAAGTCGCACGACAGGGAGTCACCTTGTCTGAAACCTCTTTTGGTATCAAATGGTGCGGAGAGGTCTGTCCCAATTTTCACTGCGCTGGTGGTGTTGGTCAGTGTCATTTTGCAAAGACGAATGAGTTTTGCAAGGATATCAAAATCAGACATTGCGGCGTACAAGTGATTCCTAATCGTGCTGTGGAAGGCGGCTTTATAATCGCCGAATAGATGACGGGTGTCGATCTGTTTTTCTCGGGTCTTTTGGCGTAGTTTGAATATCTGGTCGATGGTGGATTTACCAGGCCTGAAGCCACACTGATAAGGTCCAATCAGTTTGTTGACGATGGGCTTCATTATCATCAGTCAGGCGTCTTATTCTTTCAAAGAATTTTCTGACCTCGTTCCTGTCCCGTAACTTTTCGATATCATTGAGCTCGCGTCTTTCTTCATCTCTTTTCTTGCCTGAAAAGACGTTTCTCCTCCCTCCTCAACATTCTGTATCGCTCCTTAGCAGCTCGCGTTGCAACTGACTGCGGGGTGGCTCTGTGAACTGCGTTTTTTGCTTCAGTAGCATCGCGACACTCTTGGTCGTCCCACATATTTCTCCCTCGACGGTGGTAGCCTAGCACCTCTTCGGCAGCCGTACGCATAGAGCGGGAAATGTGCGTCCACTGCGCGCATATATCATCAAGTTGAGGGGTGTTTTGCGAAAGGAGAAGTGCAAGTTGGTTGGCAAAGACTTTGGCTGTTTGTTGTGATTGCAGTTTTTCGACATCCAGCTTTCTCTTTGTACCTATCCGTACGCGATTTGCTACACATATACGTGTGCAGACCTTTGCTGCAACCAAGTAGTGGTCTGAGTCGATGTTTGCACCACGTATTGTGCGTACGTCTAGTACATTGGAAGCCTGCCTTCCGTCGATCACAACGTGATCAATCTGGTTTCGTGTGTTTTGATCAGGGGACAACCAAGTGGCCTTATGGATATCTTTATGTTGGAATCTGGTGCTACTAACTGTCATGTTTCGTGCGGCGGCGAAGTCGATCAGTCTCATACCGTTATCGGTGGCTTCGTCGTGGAGACTGAATTTTCCGATCGTCGGACCAAAGAGACTCTCCTTCCCCACCTTGGCATTAAAGTCGCCTAACACGATTTTAACATCGTGGCGGGGGCAATGCTCATAAGTTTTGTCGAGGAGCTCGTAGAAGTCATCTTTGGTCGTTTCATCCTTCTCATCCGTCGGGGCATGGACACAAATTTGGCTGATGTTGAAGAATTTTGCCTTGATGCGGATAGTGGCTAGGCGCTCGTTCACGGCCGTGAACCTCGAGACTAGTTGACGCAGTCTCTTCTCAATCACAAATCCAACACCAAATTCATGTCTCGACGCATGACAGCTGTAGTAGATATCACAGGATGCTCTTTTGGAGCAACCCTGTCCCGTCCATCGCATTTCCTGTATAGCGGTGATGTCAGCTCTATATTTTTGGAGGACATCCACCAGCTGGATAGAGGCACCTTCCCTGTAGAGGGTTCGGACATTGCAGGTGCATATCCGTAAATCGTTGTCCTTTGGGCGTTTGTGGGAGTCGTCAACATTGGAGGGGTTCATTATCCGAGGCTTATTTGGAGGATTCATTGGTGGGTATTTTAACGTGGTGGGTTCCAAGCCCGACACACAACCATTCATTCAAGGCCATGGAGAAGCCCGCCGCACACATTAGTTAACTCACTGACGGTTGTCAGATCGCTATCAAGGGGACGCCACGAGGAGGCTGTGTGTCGACTTGAAACGTAGAAGCGCAAGGATAGACCATGGACGCACCTGCGACTGTCACGAACTTTACCTTGTGTCCTACGCCCCAGGCCCCAACAATGGAACAATGTAGCATTCATTTATATTTAAGTCACGAACTGGCAGCATCAGCTTGCGCATCTCATCAGAACATATACCGTGAACGTAACGGTAAAACAGAGACTAAAGCCACTCTTCTGTCTCATATTAACCTTATCGCTCGATATTGGATACAGTGCAGGAGCTCCAGTTCCGTTCGTGAAGCTACAGCCCACAGGTGCGAATTAAACTCCAATTCTGGACCTATATAGGTGGTGTAGACCATGCGGAGATCAGTCGGAGTGAATTATTTTCTTCTTTCAACACGTCAAAAATGTGTTTATTCCAACGAACATCACATTGGATAGACATGCCCAGAACATCAAGAGTCGCTGTCTCCGCAATACCTACCCCACCCATATCTAGGGGATTAACGGGGGACTGGGAAACTCTTGTGAGATAACAGACAACATTGTGTCTTACGCGTATTGACCTCAACTCTATTTGTGAGACCCCACTCGGATATTGACTGGGGATCTTCATTGAGTGAGTCATTCATAATATGCCATTTCCTCTCAATCTTCAAAGAGGTAGGGAGTTTTGAACAGCTTTATCATTTGCAAACGAGTAAATAGGATTCTTCGTTAATGACAGAAGGTCATTAATGAAGATAAGGAAAAGGGTAGGGAAAAGGACTGAGGCCATCCAGTATTAATGGCAAGACCTTCCGGAACAATGCCGCCTATCACAACACGGATAGAGCGGCCGCTTAGAAAGTTCGTGATCCATCGTGTGACACCATGCCCAATAAGTTTTGACACCAATGCTTTGAAATATCCAGAGCAACCTCAGCATGGACACTATGGTACCAGTGATCGCCCGTAGAGAAATTTCGGCGGAAACTGTATTGGCGGTCATTATGCAATTCATTTTGCTCAATATATTTGACCAAGTGAAAGTTAACTATACTTTCCATTAAATAGCGTAGACCAGATTGCGATGTGGCAATAGTTCACAAGGTCTTTAGTCTTGCCCTTTTTAGGAACTGACAATACATGGGTTGGAATGCTATCTGGTCCCAAAGCCTTGTTTATGTTAAGATTTGCAGGAACTCTTTTAACTACTCGCGTTCGAAAATGTATCTCAGGCATAGCACAAAATACAGATTCGATATCGGGCAATGGTTGATCGCTAGCTGGCAGAGAATAAGTCACTGCGAAAATGTTAGAAGAAGTTAGAAAAGTTAGCGTCAATGTTTTCATCGGTTGTTGACGTGCACGGGCGACCAGGACGAGCATCGTCATTGACATCTTCTCGGCCTTCCTTAAACCGGCTATACCACAATTGAACTTGTGTTCTGCTCATAGTAGACTCGCCGAAGACCACAGTCAACATTTCAAATGTCCAAATGAAAGTCGACAGCAAATTTAGACGGCCGTACCACAACAGACGAAAAGACAGGAGAACATATATGAAAAGAAGACCGGTGAGGACATTCGCCCCCCTCGAAGATCACAACTAACTTAGGTCACTTTGAAGATTAAAGCAAATAAAGACATATCACGAACTATTGAAAAAGTTTGATATCACCTGTAATTTTAGAAATTTAAATTTATTTGATAAGTCATTAATAAAAATTAAGAACAGAAGAGGGCTACAATGGGTTCCTTGAGGAATACCAGATCACGCATTAACTAATGTCCTCGACGTGCAAACTTTGGCAAAAGATTTTTATGATCAACTTTGTCAAACGCTTTAGAGAAGTCAGCGTAGATAACGTCGATCTGAGCCCGAATGTCCGTATTGTTTGGTTTGTGATAATCGCAAGATTATAGCATGTCGGCCTACCAAGGAAAAATCCATGTTGTGGCATCCGGAAATAGCATTATTAAACAGTTTGATCTTAACAATCTGATTAAATATTTTTTCAAAAGTACTTTGCTTGATAATAGGACTATAATAATAGGATAATAAGAACTTGTTTTGCGATAGGAGGAGTGCGAGTTGGTTGGCGAAGACTTCGGCTGTTTGTTGTGATTGCAGCTTTTCGACATCCAGCTATCTCTTTGTACCTATCCGTACGCGATTTGCTACACATATACGTGTGCAGACCTTGGCTGCAACCAAGTAGTGGTCTGAGTCGATGTTTGCACCACGCATTATACTGAAAGCGTGCCTTAAGTCGATCACAACGTGATCAATCTGGTTTCGTGTGTTTTGATCAGGGGAAAGCCAAGTGGCCTTATGGTTACCTTTATGTTGGAATCTGGTGCTACTAACTGTCATGTTTCGTGCGGCGGCGAGGTCGATCAGTCTCATACCGTTATCGGTGGCTTCATCGTGGAAACTGAATTTTTCGATCGTCGGACCAAAGAGACTCTTCTTGCCCACCTTGACATTAAAGTCACCTAACATGATTTTAATATCGTGGCGGGGGCAATGCTCATACGTTTTGTCGAGTAGCTCGTAGAAGTTATCTTTGGTCGTTTTGTCCTTCTCATCCATCGGGGCATGGACACAAATTTGGCTGATGTTGAAGAATTTTGTGGATAGTGATAGATAGATGACGCAGTCTCTTCCCAACCACAAATCCAACACCAAATTCGTGTCTCGACGCATGACAGCTGTAGTAGATATCACAGGATGCTTTTCTGGAGCAACCATCCATCTCATTTCCTG
The DNA here is from genome assembly GCA_958295655.1 of Palloptera scutellata. NCBI lineage: Eukaryota > Metazoa > Arthropoda > Insecta > Diptera > Pallopteridae > Palloptera > Palloptera scutellata. The sequence goes on from OY282453.1 coordinate 15,985,873, forward strand.
TATAGCGGTGATGTCAGCTCTATATTGTTGGAGGACATCCACCAGCTGGATAGAGGTACTTTCCCTGTAGAGGGTTTGGGCATTCCAGGTGCATAACGGTAAATCGTTGTTGGGCGTTTGCGGGAGTCGTCAACATTAGGGGGTTTCCGTATCCGAGGCTTCGTTTTAATTGGGGAATATTTTAACGTGGTGGGTTCCAAGCCCGATGCACAATCATTCATTCAAGGCCATGAGAAACCCGCCACACACAATAGTTAGCTCACTGACGGTTGTCAGATCGCTATCCAGGGGACGCCACGAGGAGGCTGTGTGTCGATTTGAAACGCAGAAGCGCAAGGACCGAACACGGAACTGCGACTGTAACGAACTTTACCTTGTGTCCTACGCCCCAGGCCTCCAATTTCTTTAAATTACAATTTAAAAAAAACTGACTTTAAAAATCTGAAAAATTACCTTTCCAAAGTTGATTGGAACTCATTGCTCAGTTATGACTCCAAATCTGCTGTTTCCTCACGCAATAAAGCGGTTAAGGAATTTATTTATTTTATTTATTTTTTTATTTATTTATTTTTTTCGAAAACCGGCACAACAAAGTTTAAAACCTTATTAGCAGTACCGGCAGCATGCAGCGTAAACAAGAATAAATACGACTTGTAATATATATTGCATGACATACAAATTTAAACTTTACTTTAAAATTAAACATTAAACATCTATTCGTAAAAAATTTTAATAACATGATATATTTCATTATTTCCTATTACAGCGAAGAAAGAAATAAAGCTAGTTTATTTTTGAATTTCACAGCATTATTACCAGATCTTAAACTATTAGGAAGTGCATTCCAAAGACGAACAGAGTGTACAAAAAACTGCCTTTCAGACGTTAAACAAGAAATACGTAAACAGTTAATCATATTAGTTCGATTGGATATAGAAAAGTTTAATCTCGAAAACAAATAACTGGGTTCTGCATTACATATAATTTTATGCAACAATAAAAGCGTTCGATAGTTCAGTAAGTTATCAAAGGTTAAGCCATGGATTCTTTTAGCATACTGGGAAACATGATCTCTTCGTTTTAGTCCAAACACATAACGAACAATGTTATTGAAAAGAATATTTAATTTATTTTTACTTAGACTATCACAATTTGCAAATATTTCGCAGCCATATAGCATTGTTGGTATGAGATATGCTTTAGCAAGTAGCATTCGTATATGAAGAGGAGTAAAGTACTGCGTCGTCCAAAGAACACGAAGCATAGAAAGACTGATGATCAGTTATTGGCGAAGACAGCTTGTGACCTATCGGAAAGATATGACGCAATAAGATTCGTCGCAGATGGCGAGAAGTTAAATAATTTAATTAGTTTTGTCTCCAAAATATTATGGTCGACTGTATCGAAAGCCTTGGAGTGGTCCAACAGAACTAAGAACCCAACTTTATTGTCATCTATGCTAGAACGTAAGTCTTCAATTACATCAACTAGAGCAGTAATACAACTATGTTTTTCCCTAAAGCCTGATTGCCTTTCAGTTATATAACTATTTTTACTCAAATGTGTGTTAATTTGTTGACTAAGTAACGATTCTAACGCTTTGGATATACATAAATGGGAGTATAGCTATTGGGCGGTACTCATTATGAGATTTTGGTACTGGTATTATTTTAGCTTTCTTCCATTCTATCGGGTAAATTGACTTTGTGAGCACAGTATTGAAAATGTGAGTTAGATATGGGAGAATCTTCGGAATCAAAATTTTCAGAAAAATCGGATTAGTGTCATCATACCCTAGAACGTTCGATTTTATTGATGATACACTTTGCAGTACATCAGCTTGAGAAACACAATTGAAGCTGAAGCTAGAGTTGGCATTAAAAGAACTTTCAATAGTCTGGTAAACGTTTTGATTGACAGAAGGCATAGGTATATCAACAAATTTTTTGTTTAAATCCTCAACGTCTACGTTATCACAAGAGTCGAATGATTTTCTACAAAGCCCTATATTGCGTATCTCACGCCATTTCTGCTTACTATTCACAACTGAACTATACTTGTCCCTATAATAATTACTTTTTGCAATTTTCACCTCTTTTACCACTGTCGAACGCAATATTTTAAATTCTTCATATAATTCTGGAGTTTTGAAGCGTTTCCAGCGATTATATGCATTATTGCGCATCAAAATCAGATGTTCAATAGTTCTGTTGAACCACGGACGTTGCTTATGAGTAGTTCTTTTTTGCTTAATAGGGACGACCTCGTTAAACAGATGATAAATAAATGCTACTTGTTCATTAACTGAGTTAATATAAAAAACTTGTTCCCAGTTTATATCAGATACAGCAGTTTCAAGTCGAACATAGTCTATGTTTTTAAAGTCACGATAACTAAAGCAGTTTGCAGTATCATTGAGCGTAAAGTCGTAAGCAAGGAAAATAAGATCATGTTTTGAAAAATTAGATACAGATAATTGATCATACAGAAGAATTCTAGTCTTGGCACTTACAAAGAATAAATCCAGGACAGTATTAGTTGTTCTTGTATAGTGAGTTGGCATACTGGTATTAACAGAAGAAAGACCTAAGCTATCCATATCGGGTACTAGACTATTTTCTACAAGGAGGTTACTATTAAAATCCCCCGCTATAATTATATCAGTGAACGAGAGTGCAATATTTTCTAATGTGCTTAGAAAAGGTGAAAAATCAACAGAACGGTTTGGACGATAAACGCAACCAAGAAACAATTTTTGATTTACATTTGAAACTACAACAAAGATATATTCAATAAGACTATCAGGTGGGGACTTACTGAGTATTTTACACGTAAACGTTTCTTTTACATAGATTGCAACACCGCCTGCATGGCTAACCCTATCCGCACGAAATATTTTGTAACCATTTAAGCTGAACAAAGCATCAGACATACCACTATTAAACCATGTGTCACTAACACAAATTACATCCATACCAGAACCCTCAAACACATGTCGCATTTCGTCAGTCTTATTAATCAAACTTTTAACCTAGTCTTTTGTTTTGAGAGTATTCTTATCATATTGAAAGTATTATCTTTGGAACGAGCATTTTCATTACTAAGAGAACTTGTCATTTTTAAACATTAAATTCCTTAGTAAAAAAGTATTAAAATATAACGCGTGCTTGATAAAAAAGTACGTTTTCTTCGCTGCTGTGATATATGAAGATGTCAAAAAAATATAATTAAAATTAATATTATAGAAAATTAAAATTAAGATAAAAAAATTAGGAAAAAAGATATTAGAAGTTAGAGTCACGAAAACAATGAGGATTTCGTGCACCAGGCTCGCCAGGACCATGTTCGGAATTAGAAGAATCAATGAATTTTCCCAATTTTGACAACGAGTCGACAGACATAGCATTATCTTCACCCTTAAGTTTTATGTGCACGATACCACGGCGAGTAAACGCGGCTGATAAAATGTTATCTTTTTTATACCGGAGAGCATGCTGCAGGATAACTGAGTTTGCTCTCGTTAAGCCCTCATTAACAAATATAGGTCTGTTGGATTGGAAACCAGCATGCTGGAGACGCAATAAGTCCTTACTTTCACGTCGGAATTTAGCAAGAGAGCTAAGAACGTAGTTTCTTTCAAACGACGTTTCAAATTTGGCGATGATAGTAGTATCTTTGTTCTTATTTTCTGGGGTTTGACTAAGCCGAAACCAGTTTTTCACTCTAGGAAGCTGTATTTTGACGGTGGTGCAGATTTGACCTAGTATGGTTAATAATATAATTTAAAAATTATATCCATAAGGGCTTTAGTTTTTCAGTCCCTCAATGTAATCTGAATAAACCGAAATTTCCAAATTGGTTTAATAATGATTTCCGTAATCTGAGAAACCAAAAGACTCATTATTACAAACGCTATAAGAAATTCAATAACTTGACTGATTTTTCTAAATATACTACAAGTATCAACTCCAGTGCAAAACTTGTAATAAAGAATATCTAAATAATGTTAACGATTCGCTAAAACAGGATGTTAAATCTTTTTGGGACTTTGTGAACATAAAACGTAAAGATTCTGGATTTCCGTCAAGGATGTCATTTTATGAAATTGAATCAGAAAGTGAAGAAACAATTTGTAATTTCTTCTCAGACTTTTTTATGTCAACATACTCAAAAATTCCCTACCAAAGCGATCATTATCCTTATTCTTTATTTCCAGTGGATATCACTTTCCCAACTGTTGATGAAACAGATTAAAACCTGTGTTATTCTTAAGGAACAAATTATCAGTTTTAATCTTCATAAATCTATTTCACCTTTTCAACATGGGTTCTTACCCGGAAATCGACAACTACTAATCTTATAGAATTCACTTCAAGAGTGTTAGAAGGCTTTGCCAATAGATTACAGACTGATGTTTTGTACACTGACTTTAGTAAAACTTTTGACGTAGTAAATCATAATTTGCTTTTACTTAAATTGCGAAATATGGATTTTCCGCCACGTTTACTGAAATGGATCACTTCTTACCTTACAAATCGAACCGAGAGTGTATTGTTCAAGGGCTTTAAGTCTAATTGTTTTTTCCTGTTACTTCTGAAGTTCCTCAAGGGAGTCATTTTGGCCCCATTCTTTATTTGCTTTTTATTAACGATTTGCCCAATATTTTTAAAAATTTTAAACTTTTGATGTACGCTGATGACGTGAAATTATTTTATGCATTTAATAATACCGACGACACTAAGTTACTACAAAATGACCTAAATCAACTGTACAGTTGGTGTAGCTTAAACTTAATTAAACTGAATTTAAGTAAGTGTAAGCATATGTCTTTTTCCCGTAAAACTCCTTTATTATTTAACTATGAAATTGATAACTACAAACTTGAATCGTTTCAAAATTCGTGGATCTTTGAGTAACTTTGGATACAAAACTTTGTTTAAATATTCACATTAACAAAATCATTAACAAGGCCTCCTGTGTGCTAGGTTTCATTAAACTCTGAGCGAAAGAATTTGACGACCCATATGTTACCAAACTGTTCTTTGTTTCTTTAGTACGTCCAATATTAGAATATGCTTCAATAGTTTAGTGTCCATATTATAAGTGTCACATAGATGCCTTGCAGTCGGTCCAAAAACAATTTCTTCTTTTCTGCTTACGTGGTTTAAAAATGTTGAATTCTACATTTATACCTAAACTTTTCAGGGCAATATAAATAGCACTTATCTTTTAAGTAGGCTCAATATACCTGTACATGCTACAAGGAACTATGATTTGATATGCTTGAAAACATTTAATTGTAACTACTTAAAATTTTAATGTTTCAATAATGCCTGTATAGATTTCAATAAATTTAATTATTTGATAGATAAATTTCCGATTTATTGAAATCAATTAAAGATAAAATTCTTCTAAAAATTAATAAATAACTCTCTACACTTAAAATTTTTTTTTAGTATTCCTTACGCACATATTACATGGAATTTTGGCATCTCTTAAAAGCTGAAAACTTATTTTAAACTAAACCTTCAAATAAAGAATATGCAAAACGTGTACTTTTAAAGCCAATTTGATATGATAACAAAAAAATAATAGAAAGGAAAGTAAAGTGCTCTGGTATTAATATAAAATTTAACAAAAGCTAAATTGTTCATAAAAATAATATATTAAAAACAGTTAGTTGTATTCGGAAAGTAAAGTTTGTTGCTAGCCAACCCAACTCAACGTTAAGATCGGTTGGCCGAAAAAACGATTTCTATTCAAGGTCTAGGTGGAAAAAATCTCCGTCCCAAAGTAGAAGTTCCCGTTCTAAAATACTTAACTTAACTCTTCAGCTTAGTTCTATCTAAAAGAAGCTGCTGTATTAGCAGTTCCCACGGCAGCAGTGATAGCTACGCTGACGTGCTTTTCGTAGCGGATGCGCGTGTGGATCATGCTGGACATCGCAGACGCGTTGTCAGCAGATTATGGCAGATTATGTGGAGCTTAGGCCGCTGTTAACATATAAATATCATCGTCCCGAATATTTGTTGGTGGATTCGATCAATCCATCGGTGGAGCTCGAGGTTTGGTTTAATTCCCTGATTCGTTACATTGATTAGAGCCGATGGTAATGCTTATGAGCTCTTTAAGGCTCTGCTACTGCAGGTTTAATCTTTCACCCATATAGTTTCATTGTTGAGTTGGATAATAACCGTGCCGTTGAGGGTTCTCGTGTGAGTAGCGTCACGAACGTTCCCTCGGAAATTTGCCAGAAAGAGCATGTTGTCATCGATTAGTTCTATGATTTCCCTGGATTCAGGTTCGAAGTGACACGTGGCGTCCCTTCCTTATATTAGATGTGTTGCACATCCTTCTTCGGGTAACTTTTTCAGATGACCTTCTTCGCATATCGTAGAGTTATTAATTGAAGGACATTCATTTATTATGCCATACGTTTCATCTTTACTGACCAACATCTCAGTATACCTCACATCTACCTTCTTTCCGGCGTAAGTGGTGGCTCTCGTTACCAGGAAGCGAATTATATCCGGTTCGACAAACAAAGAGTCACGGCGTCTTGGGCAAAATGTCACTGTTGACAATTATACTTTTCAAGTCGTCAAGGCTTTCGTATATCTAGGATCCAGCATAAACACCAACAATAATGTCAGCCTTGAGCTCAAGCGGAGATTAACTCTTGCCAACAGGTGTTACTACGGGCTCAGTAGGCAATTGAGAAGTAGAGCCCTCCCTCTACCGACGAAAATAACGCTCTATAAGTCCCTCATCCTTCCCGTCCTAATGTATGGCGCAGAGACGTGGACATTGACCATCAAGGATGAGAGACTGTTAGGAGCGTTCGAGAGGAAGATACTCCGTAAGATCTATTTTCCAGTATGCGTGGACGACGTGTATCGAATAAGATGGAACGATGAGCTGTATGAGCTGTACGCCACCACTGACATAGTCAAGCGTATAAAACTCCAGCGGATTCGCTGGCTGGGTCATGTTGAGTGAATGGAAGAAAGCGCTCCGGCTAGAAGGGTTTTTTATTCGAACCACGGTGGAGGAACACGCAGACCAGGTGCAGGGCAACCTGACTGCACTTGGCCTTATCAACTGGCACCAGAGCGCGCATTGCAGAGGCGGCCAAGATTGATCATCGGTTGTAGTGCCAGTTAAGTAAGTAAGTGAGAAGGTTTCGCATATTCCATAGCTTCGATTGCGTTCTGGTATGGTACTTCTTCTTCGTCGATTAGTTGGTGCACTTTTTCCCGATTTAGAAGGTTGGTGTTGACTATGCCCGTTTTTACCATTGGGCACGCACGTTTATCTCTTCATTAAGAATCTGGACTCGGTTGAGCAGCATTGTCTCTGTACTGGCCTCTTTTCCGATAGCAGTCACGTAGTGGATCATTTGGTTCATATGGTTCATTGATTTTCGAGTGGCATTGAAAAGTTTCTCATTGATTTTGAATTGCCGGTTGTTACCGTCGATGATGCTGTTCTGGCTTCTACGGATTGTATCCCAATCAGCTGCGTCGGGTGAGCCAGCGATCCACTTTCAAGCTGCGCCAATCCAGTTGATTAAGCGAATTTTGCATGTTTTTGTTCCCCGTAGTTTGGCAAGGCGTTGTTCCATCTGACTTAAGTTGTAGTTGCCGAAGGATTTCGTGTCATCAACCCTCATGATATTTGCGGAGTTCTCGAACTTACCTAATTCTGTGACAAAGAGATCTAGATAGATTTTGTGAATTAATTTGAAATGGCCAGGGGGACATCATAGTTGAAGATGCCGAATCCGCTTGCGCTGGAAATCATCAGTAATCTAACTCGTAATATTAAAAATTGTAAAATTAACAAGCTTATTCAAATATTGTTGAAAAGCACATGTTTTTTGGCTCTCCTCGAGTTCAAAACCCTTGGCGTAACCAAAAGTGATTTGTAAGGAAGAAATTGTCTTAATGGGTGAACATTTTCCTTTGCCATAAAATCTTACAGATAGCGCTTGTATAAAATTTTTATTTCGAACTTCATATTACTTTTGATAACTTGAAAGCTTATAAATTAATTATTCGAATCTTATTCATATGGGCGTAAATTATTTTACTTATCCTAGCTTTTCATATTCTGAGAAATAATTTCAAATTGACTTAAAATTATTTAAGATTTCGTCTATTATTATTATTTTACTTTTGTTTTTTGTTTTCAATTTTTAGGATCAACTTTTTTCTTTTATGTAAAATGTTACCCTAATAGGGATTTATTCAAATTAATATACGTACAGTTAGTTGTTGTACCTTTAAGTGCTCATGGAGGAAGGTGGAGTGAATAAAAGACAAACGATTCTTTTATTTAATTGCCTATTCATTTTCACTTGTGCCTTATGGATTTGTTCCCTTGGTTTGTGGATACCTTCCTATAATCTTCTTTTCATAGAGTGGTTTCTCTTTTGCTTTTACTTGTCTATCCTTACATAAACCACGTCCCCTTGTTTATATTTTTTTATCCTCGCCACTCTTCCGGTTCACTCGCAAATCACGCAATTCTTGGTTTTTATTAACCTTTTCGCTGAAGTTAGTCAGAATTTGATAATTTATTCGCTGCGTTCTGTTGAAAAAAATATCACTCGGTTTATTCTTGATTACCGAGTGCACTATGTTATTATAGCTAACTACAGCTATGTACAACAGTTGTTTAGGAGGTATATTTCCAGGATAGTGGAGTAAAGCCTTTCCTCTTGACCATTTACTTTGCTCCTCTGGATTGGAGTTTGGTAAAGTCTAATACCTAGAGAATTATGTAATTAGCGACTACAGAGCTCACAAAACCTCCCTCATTGTCGGTAACTATCATTTCAGATGCTGTGAAATAGTGGATTATCTTTGCGAACTCACCCGTAAGTGTATCGCGGACTTATCCTTTATGTGAAAGAATTTGGCAAATTTGGAGAATTCATCTAACCAGCTCAGGAATTTCAGGCCTTGATTTTCGAAGATATCTATCTGCAGAATGTCGCAGGGGTTAACAGGAATAGGGGTGTCTTTCAGCTTTGGCACAAAATAATACCTGTCATACTTATTTTCCCGGCATACCTCAAATGCCTTGGTATAAAGTTTTATTCTATTTGTCATTTTGGGGGAATAATAGCGCTCTAAGATTTGGGTCTACTTTTCTAAAGGGTTCCTTTGAGCTCTTTTGTGCTTCCCCTCAATTATTCTGCAAATTCTCTCTTCGTTAACAACATCCTCTAACCTCTGTGTTATTCGTAATTTATAACACCGGAAATGTTCAAGGTACACTTCTTGAAGCAGTTGAAGGCTGTCTTCAGGTATCTTGATGCCATTTATCACATTATGTCTCAAACGCTCTTTTAGGACTCTTGTCAGGGTTTCTCAAAAAATTCTGTCTAAAGTAACATAATGACGAGTTTAATCGTTATGTGGGGTTTCTTTGCAAAAAAGCTCTTTATCCTCCCTTATTACAAACTGGTTTCAAAGGTCTTCCACATGGATAATTAAGTCAGACGCATTGTTTCACCTTCACTCCCAGCTTCGGTAGGAAAGCTATTATCGTTCTCCATTGCCATCAGGGGAAGTCCTATTTAGTGTGTAGGTTGGTACTTCATCCTTGACAAGGCGTCTGCCTCAAAATTGGATTTACCTGGTGTGTAAATTAATTCGTGATTGTATTCTTCGATAAAGTGAGAGGTTGATGGTCCGTATATATTTTAATGTTTTTAGCATCATATAAGTAAGAACGCAGGTTGTCCAGCGCCCACAAGTTAGCTAACATCTCTTTTTCGTTGGTGGCGTAATTTTCTTCAGTTTTATTCAAGGAACGAGAGATGTATGGTATGTATCTTAAGCTTCTTGGATTGGTTGGCATTTACCTTAGCATTTTCACCACGGGTCAAATTTGTCAGAGGTTTTGCGACTTTAACGTAATCACGGATAAATTTACGGTAGTAGGAAGTCATCCCCAGGAAGCGTTATAGTTCTTTCAGCGTTTCTTTGCGTCTGGCTTAATACCGTCTGGAGTAATGACGTAACCGAGAAAATCAACATTAGTTTTCATGAATTGGGTCTTTTCGAGATTCACCTTCAAATTGGCTTCAGCTAGTCTTGAAAATATTGTGTCCACATTTACCAAGTGTTCTTCCTCATTTTTACCAAAAACGATTATGTCATCAATGTAGACATAGTACAGTTTCCCAATGTAATCCTCCAGCGCGTCATCAATCAGTCGTTGGAATATGGCTGGCGCATTCTTGATTCCGAACTGGAGTCTTATAAACTCGTATTTTCCCTTCATCGTGGTGAATGCCGTTTCTGGGATATCAGACTCTTTCATTGCAACTTGGTAAAAGCCGGAGGTAAGATCTATCGTCGAAAAGTATCTAGCGGCTCCTAGACTCGCAAGTGTCGAAATCGGACATGCATCGGATAACGTTACGGCGTTGAGGCGCTTAAATTCTACTACCATTCTGTATTGCTTCTCGCCGGAAGGCTTTGGCTTTTTGGACCACCCATATGGGAGAGTTATAAGGATTTTTTGAGGGACGAATGATACCTTCAACGAGCAATTCTCCCATCTCAACTTCGTCTCTCCTAAAAGCAGGATACGGATAGCTTCGCTGGTAGTGGTTTTGATTTCGGCCCTTATGGTGATATTAACAATTCCTTCATTACTGATTGGTCCGAAGGGAGATTCATATTTCTTGCTGATCCTAAGTAGCTTATCTTGAGCGCTTTTTGAAAGGTTTAACATCGGGTATACTTGTAGAGGAATTTTAATATTGGGGTTTAGTATTAGCAGATTTTGTTTCCTGTCAATTATCGCATCTAACTCTTTGAGAGTATCGTCACCGATAATCCCATCGACCAGCAGATTGGACAAGGAATCGTTTTGAGAGTTCGGTACTATTTGTAGAAGGGTGGGCTAATAAAATGTAAATGAGGAGGGTTGTCGCTCATGTACATTGGCACCGTGACCGTATTTCGTACGTTAGCTCCGTGTATGGGGTGACTTCTGAAATTCAAATTTTGACTGTCTACGCGTCTGGTATGGTCTTTGGCCTTTGTACCACTATCATCTTCGATAAGTCTTCGCAGAGTCCTCTTACAGAGACATCCCAACGCCCTATTCCTATACGTTTCCATCAACGCGTTCACTGTCTTCACAGAATAGTCATCTGTTTTTATTTTGTTGATAACCAAAGAGAACTAATGATACACTAGAGTAAAATTCATCTACTTCTGAGCCCCCTTGAGTCAATTGCGCCAACTGATGCTCATAGGTACTGATGTCCCTCTTGCCTGCATAATACAATGAAAGGAAAGCTTTCATTACAGGCCAATCGCTTTCAAATATATTGTGAGAAAAAACGGCTGAGTTGGCGCTACTCCTAACTTTTTCCCTGATGCTCTGAGGAAAACCCGATTGGTTTCATCCTGACTATCATGTAATCATCCCCTCTACACAATGTATCCAAGAAACGTACTCCGCCGGATCCTCCTCGAATACCTGAAGTTCCCTAACAGCATCGGGGAGTTTGGAGTTGTGTTAACTTACGAGTAGCTGAATGAGGGTGGGTACAATTTTTTTGTACTATATTGCCTGTGCGATTAAGAGAGCTGTAAAAGAATGCAATCATTTTGAGCTCCAGTCATTGAATTCATTGCGAAATTTCAGTTTTTTGACTGCAGTCTTTCATTCCATTTGCGACTTATGATTTCAGAAATGAAGTCACGAAGTCTTTTTAAAGTCAGTGATTGTTCATTCAATTGAAAACAGTCAACTGTAACTTCAGTAGAAATAAATCACAATAATAACATGACTTAACATTATAATTGAAATCTCAGTCATGTCTTTGACGACTGCACTTTTACTGAGTGAAGTCACATATTGTAAATAATTTGGTATTGACACTATGTAATATGGCCAATATTAAATACTATGTATGTTTGAAGTCGCAATCATGTCCGTAAATTTTAGTGAAATCATTTATTGCAAATTATTTGGTGTTGACAATAATATAGGCAAATTTAAATTTCTAGTCACTAATTGAATTATTCAGATCAGGACATGACTTCAGTCATTGATTCCAAATTTACATATGTCTTCATGGCCTTAATTTTTCATTCTTCTCACAAAAAAAATGGAATGATTCAGTAATTCTTAAACCGAACCTTACTTACTTACTTAGCTGGCACTACAACCGATGATAGGTCTGGCCGCCTCTACAAAGCTTCGCCAGTCACTTCTGCTATGCGCGCGCTGGCGCCAGTTGATAAGGCCAAGTGCAGTCAGGTTGCCCTGCACCTGGTCTTTCCAACGGAGATTAGGACGTCCCCTTCTGCGTGTTCCTCCACCGTGGTTCGAATAAAACACCCTTCTAGCCGGAGCGCTTTCTTCCATTCACTCAACATGACCCAGCCAGCGAAGCCGCTGGAGTTTTATAGGCTTGACTATGTCAGTGTCGGCGTACAGCTCATACAGCTCATCGTTCCATCTTATTCGATACACGTCGTCCACGCATACTGGACCGTAGATCTTAGTATCTTCCTCTCGAACGCTCCTAACAGCCTCTCATCATTGATGGTTAATGTCCACGTCTCTGCGCCATACATTAGGACGGGAAGGATGAGGGACTTATAGAGCGTTATTTTCGTCGGTAGAGGGAGGGTCTACTTCTCAATTGCCTACTGAGCCCGTAGTAACACCTGTTGGCAAGAGTTAGTCTCCGCTTGATCTCAAGGCTGACATTATTGTTGGTGTTTATGCTGTATCCTAGATTTACGAAATCCTTGACGACTTCAAAAGTGTAGTTGTCAACAGTGACATTTTGTCCAAGACGCCGTGACTCTTTGTTTGTTGACACAAGGTATTTCGTTTTGTCCTCGTTCACCACTAGACCCACACGACGAGACTCCCTTTCCAGGTTGGAGAATGCTGAACTGGCTGCTCGAGCGTTTTTGCCAATGATGTCAATATCATCAGCGTATGCTAGCAGCATGACACTCTTGTAGAAGATAGTGCCAGAGATGTCGATGTTCGCAGCTCGAATTATTTTCTCCAGCATAAGGTTAAAGAAGTCGCACGACAGGGAGTCAAATTGTCTGAAACCTCTTTTGGTACCAAATGGTGCGGAGAGGTCTGTCCCAATTTTCACTGCGTTTGTGGTGTTGGTCAGTGTCATTTTGCAAAGACGAATGAGCTTTGCAGGTATACCAGGATACCAAAATCATACATTGCGGCGTACAAGTGATCCCTAATCGTGCTGTCGAAGGCGGCTTTATAATCGACAAATAGATGATGGGTGTCGATCTGTTTTTCTCGGGTCTTTTCCAGGATTTGGCGTAGTGTGAATATCAGGCCGATGGTGGATTTACCAGGCCTAAAGCCACACTGATAAGGTCCAATCAGTTTGTTGACGATGTGCCTTAGCCTTTCGCACAGTACGCTCGATAGACCCTTAAATGCAATATTAAGAAGGCTTATCCCACGGTAGTTGGCGCAGATCGTGGAGTCACCTTTCTTATGGATTAGGCAGAGTACGCTGAGGTTCCAATCACTTGACATGCTTTAATCCTACCATATTCTGCATAGAAGCTCATGCATGCGTTTTGTGAGCCCTTCGCAGAAATAGGTAACTTCTTATAATCCATCACAACCTCTATTTTGAAAAATTTTATGCAACTTGAGGCAGCAGCGATATGTAGGAACAATCTATAGAACAACATCCATGTTTCAGCTTTTGAACTGTACACAAGTAGAAGGTTGGAATTGCTTATTTTTGTTGAAAATTATAAATGTTAACGTTATGATTATGCTTTATTAAAATTACAACATGATGAGACGGTTGACCAGCTCATAAATATCAAATAAATATTACATACATTTCCACAATTTACGTGAGTACATGTGTATTACATAGCACCATACTTAATGCTTGATATTTTCAGTATTTTTTTTATTAAAAGCCATGAATAAAAAAGTAGTATCAGCAACAGCAGCTTCTGTATCAAACGCCCTTTTTAGTTGCCACTCATGCCACATGCCGCAACGTGAGTAAAACTCAGAAAGACATGAGCAAGTACAAAGCAGAAAGTACCAGAAAAAAACAAAAAAGTAGAAATAAAAATACTATTTCAAATACATACATACATAAGGGTGGTCCTTATTATATAGTAGAACTAGTACTACCATTTAGACTTATTTCAATATATTTATACAAAAAGATATTGTGCAAAATTTTCACCCATTTAGACAAAACGGTCGACATTAAACATTGAAAGTTCTACTAAAGCCCAATTTAACAGTGACGAGTTAACCCATGTGAGAATGGGCAACTTTCAGTTTTCAAGTTCAATATTGGAGAAATCAAACCGAGCATTTGTAGCATTATGCAGTTTTTATAGAACAACAAATGTTTGCAACAAAGTATTGATAATTTTTTCGATACATTTCTATTTGCTGATTTGAATAAATAAATATAAATTTATTCAACTAGCAGTGAAGACTGATCATGGATGACATCGTTATTCAGTATATTTCAACAGCTTTATGTTGAATAGAAATGAAAGTATAAGATGCCTGACTAACTGTTTTAAGACCGGGGCCTCTTCCTGCAAAAAAGATGGAAATCTGGTGACAGATGTCCAGGATACTATGAAATGGTGGGAGCACTTATCGAAGCTGCTTGTTGGCGATGATGGCAATCTGCTGCGGAAACCCCAGTTGAAGTACATCCGCCCAAATAGTTATGAGGAGGTCTTAACAGCCATCGCTCGGCTAAAAAAACAAAAATTGTATGCGTCAGTGGGACAAAAGTTTACTTTTTTTTAACGTTGAGTTTTCAGGTTAGCTTTAGTAAACTTGTAAATACCAGAGTCTATCGCAGACATTACAGGCGTGGCCGAAGGAATTTTTAACGAACATGTGTGAAATATTTATGTGCTGATTTATGCAAACGATAAGCCTTGTTTAGTCCAGTTTGATGATTCTTTGATCTCAGGTGTGCTACATCTGGATTAACTTAGTTTTATTCTATACTCGCTAATTCTTTGAGCTCTAGAAATTTATAACAATTTTTGTTCGAAACGTAAAATTTTTGTTTCAAATGTAAATTTTTTTGATTCATACTTAACGCCCTCTTTCAATCGGTTTTGAACCATACGCGAATCTGCGCCCTCTATCAATCAACTTTGAAACTTTTACGAATCAGCGCCCTCTATCAATCAAGTTTGATTCATACTCGTGGATACATGTGGATGCATACTCGTATGTGCTGCCCATCATTTATGTGTATATTAATATGGATCCAAATTTTTCCATACTTGATTGATAGAGGGCGCTGCCTGCCATTTCCGTGACAATTTTCGCTGCGAAGATAATCTTTTACCCCCTCGTAAATATAAAAACGATTCTAAAGAAGTAAATTTCAATAAGGCCGTTGTTTAAGACTGAAGGCGAAAAGCATGCCAAGTGATTGGAACCTCAGCGTACTCTGACCAATGCATATGAAAGGTGATTCCGCGATCTGCGCCAACTACTGTGGGATAAGCATTGTTAATATCGCATATAAGGTTCTATAGAAAGACTGACTTCACACTACGCTTAATCATGGAAAAGACTCGAGAAAAACAGATCGACACCCATCATCTATTCGTTGATTATAAAACCGTTTTCGACAGCACGATTAGGGATCATTTGTACGCCGCAATGTCTGATTTTGGTATACCAGCAAAGCTCATTCGTCTTTGCAAAGTGACACTACCTGTCACCACCAGCGCAGTGAAAATTGGGAGCGGTCATGTCGACGTAGTAATTATTTTACATCGAATCAGGTGGGTAATTAGAATGTAATATTTTATTAACGATTTAAAGGTATATTTTTCAAAACAGAAATAACAAAATTGGGTGGTATAAGTTGTATAAAACTGAATGAAATTAAAATATTTACAAAAAAATATTATAGAAATTCAAAAATCAAATCTAAAATATATAATCTATTAGATTAGATAATCTCAGCTTATTTATTTTGTCGAAAGACATACCATACATACCTTAAGATAGCAAGAAAGCCAAAGAGTAAAATTTCTTCTTTGTTGTCGTCAGTGTTCGTAATTATTTGTACTGAGTATTAATTGTACTGAGTAACTGAAACTTATATTATATTGTCAAAAATTAAATTTTTTAAATCATACAATTAGGTGGATTATTTTTGGTCTATTTATGTCACTTTCATTAATTTTTATATAATTTATATATCCCATTTATGTAATCATTCTGTTTTAAAATAATAAATCTTTAAATCGTTAATAAAATATTACATGTTTGTTATTAAACCCACAAATGCTTCGAGTTAGAATAATTACTACGTCGACATGACTGTTCATTTTTTCTTCGTCTTCCGAAAAAAGTGATATGATTTACTCTACAGTTGTTAAGATCGCATGATTGACATAATATTGCCACTCACCCACACATTTTCCTCTGTTTCTACAAAGAAAGGGGAAAAATTTTATATATATTTAAACATAAAACACAAAATTTCTTTATTATTGTTTTGACAAAAGTTAAGTTAGTTTGCTAACATTTTCGCAAAGAATTCTTCTCTGCCAGCTAGCGATCAACCACTGCCCGTTATCGAATCTGTATCTTGTGCTATGCCTGAGATACATTTTCGAACTCGAGTAGTTAAAATAGCTCTTGCAAATCTTAACATAAACTAGGCTTCGGAACCTATGTATTGCGAGCTTGTGCGGCAACGCTGGCGTGACCGTTGCGCAATCTTTTCAAAATTTCATACACAACTGGTGTATTTACGTCTTGTTGGAAAGTTGCCAAAATCCAACCAGTTCCTAAAAAGAGCAAGACCACAGACCCTGCGAACTATCGGCTCATCGCAATCTACGCTATCCAAAGTCATGAAAAGTATAGTTAACTTCTACTTGGCAAAATGAACTGCTCAATATGGTTTCCGTCAAAATCACTGGTACCATAGTGACCAGGGCTTCGGTGAGAGCAAGGCGGTTGCTCTGGATATTTCAAAGGAATTGATAGAGTGTGGCATAAAGCACTGGTGTCAAAACTGATTGCGCGTGGGGTCGAAGAAACTTCCCACTATGGATCACGAACTTTCTAAGCGGGCGCTCTATCCGTGTTGTGATAGATGGCATTGTTTCGGAAGATCATGTCATTAATGCTGGAGTGCCGCAGGGTTCGATCCTCTACCCCCCACATTCCTTATCTTCATTAATGACCTTGTATCATAAACGAAAAATCCCATTTACTCGTTTGCAAATGAAATTTGTCGTTTTGAAATGCTTGTTCAAAACACCCTAACTCTTTGGAGATTGAGAGGGGAAGGCAAGTAATGAATGATTCACTCAATAAAGATCTCCAGTCAATCTCCGAGTTGAGTCTCACGAAATGAGTTGATTTCAATGCGCGTAAAACCCAAAGTTGTCTGTTATGGTATCTCACAAACGAGTTTCTCAGCCCCCGATAGCCCTTATTGACTATATTAACTCTATTGACTCCTTGGAACATCGTCGAATTTTGGCTTGCTCTCTGTTTTATCGTTACTTTCACGGTAGATGTTCTGCTGAGCTGCGCAAGCTAATGCCGGCAGTTCGTGTGGTCAGCATGCAGAACTCACGCCTTCCACGTAGACACGGGGTTCCACCGCACTTCACATTACAGAGAAGGTTCGTTTATCTGTCGTATTTGGAATAAGCTCCCTTCAAATATAATATTTTCCCCGATTATTATGACCCTTTCAAATTTAAAGCAAACGCTCATAACTACTTCTCCCTCCTTCTTCTTCCCACCTATCAATTTCCTTCCCATCAACACAATGCTCTGCATTCAAAGGTTTTTTGGGTAAATAAAAAAAAAAGTACAATTCACTCTGTGTTTTGATATTTCGTCAACATTTACAAGCACACACGATATTACTATGATTTTTCACACTTCGTCTCCCTTCCCACGTCATTCGTCTCCCATCCCTCGTGTAAATTCGTAGCAATAGCAATGCTTTTTTTGGTTTTTTGCTCTCGCGTTTCACATGTTCTCTTAGGTGGATTTATTATAAATTATTATAAATTTTTATATGGAAAATATGGCAGTGAGGCATCTTTATAGTATTAAGATCTTTGATAAAGCATAGAAAAGAAAAAAAATATTTTGGAATTTCAAAAAAAAAAAATTTTTTTCCTCAATTTGAACACGCGCTAAAAAACAAAACTTCAGAACTTCTATTCAAACTTTATACTTCGTTTTATCTCACTCGGCCACAAACGACTACGGTCTAATATGATCATATTGTTAATATCACTACAAATTTGCAAGGGTAAGTGAGAAAAAAAA
>OY282453.1:16004432-16080457 GCA_958295655.1 Palloptera scutellata
AGTTAGCTAAAATAATTTCTTGAGCGTTTTAACTGGATTTGTTACTTTTTGTGTCTTTTTATAAATAGCGCGCACACCCTAATCACCTCTTCTGCCTCCCACTTTCGGGCGTATCAAAAGATTTCGTTTTTTGAATAGAGGACACGAAGAACTTTAATTTGATTCCATATTTAGCACACAACTAGATGGATGTAGTTCGTAGACAACAAATGTCATCTTTGCGGGTGCTTGGTTACGCAGAAAAGGTTGGACCAGGCAGTATTTTTTTTATTGATACTTTCAACACACAGGGTGTACCCCTATGAATGCAGAGCATTGTGTTGAATGGAAGGAAGATTGATAGGTGGGAAGAAGAATGAGAGAGGGAATGCAATCACACAGGACACCGATAAAGACATAGACAGCCATTGTGGCAAGTGTTATGTCTATAATGAACTACAGTTTATCAGTGTTGACTATGACCGCATGTAGCGCCAAGGGTCAAGCTTTTCGCCTCCACTCATGTTCTGCGTGTTATATTTGTACATGAATGAAAGGGACCTACAGTTTTATGCCGAATCCGAACGGCGAAGTGAAAAGCTTTTCATGCGCAATTTTAACTCTTGTAGGTTTGCCATTACCTGCATATTCTGACGCGCTGCTTTGCCCTTTCCACCTCAATGCATTTTTATTGCGAATAGACATGGCATTTCCGGCAAGATTCCCATACATTCATACCTAAATTGGAGCGGTAGTTTATCTACCAATATTATCTCATGCCCATACAAAAAGAGTCAATTATGAAAGATAAACGACGCGAGGCTCTAATTTAGGAACGACTGTTAGTCAGAATTGACATTCCATGGTTCCACATGATGTCTCGATAGATTAAGCGAGCAATAAAAGTGATGTCTTCTCGGACTTAGGAAAAAATCAATAACAACAATACACGCAAGAGCAATTCAACTAAAAGTAAAAGTTGACACTCGCCGAATTGAGAAGTTTTTTTGTTGTACTCATTTACTTTCTTTTTTCGGTGCTTTACAACATTCAAATAAAAATTTATGCACAAGTATACAAATAAGAATGTAAATAGATTCTTGCTTTTTTAACATATAAGTAGTACATACATAAAGTTTATATTTTATTTTATATAATAAATAAAATAAAAAATTTAATTAAATGGGAGTATGTACATACATACGTAGGCAGTAGAGTATTAATATTGTAATTAAAAACAATAGAATTGGAAATAATTTACGAGAAGCTAGAGAACATCAATCATATCCTTCATTGCTTTATGCCCTAGCACATACTATTTTAAAAAGGAGTACAAAATGCAAGAGCTCTGGAGTAATCCATTCCTCGAGATTTAGCGCTCGATGATTACTTCAACTATGATCCTAATTTCTACTGGGATATTAACCACATGCATAAGAATTGCGTTATTTTTATTTTTATTATACATACATAAATACATATATTCATACATACATGTGTAATATGTATAAAAAGAAAAGTAAATAAAATAATTGAAAATCATATTTTAACTTGTACCACAAAGCAAACACATATTCGCACATGGATGCACACCGCGCATTAATCCAGCATTTATGAAAAAGATGATGATGACATTATTGGCATGAAGCCCAATATATTTGTGCGAGCATTTGCTCCTACAAACATAAATACATACATGCTTATATATTTATGCTATGGATGTCGATCCCGACCGTAACTCCTTCTGGATTCGGTATTCAAGTAAGAAGCTCTTTTGCTGAAAATCTTATGTTAAAAACTATTGAGTCCCGCTTTACAGAAAAATACTGAAAACATGATTTTGCTTCGCCTCCTCTAATTTATTATGAGCGAAAAAGAAAGTTCATCCTTATTCCAACCCATTTACCACCGTTAATCATTTGAAAAAAATTGTACACAAAACATTTACGAAAAGAAGTGTTTGAAGACGAGGAGGAACTTTGCATCAGACGTCAAAGTTATAAGAATTCGAAGTAGTATACTGCTCACTAGTGGCATATTGAGGAGTTGGATTTGGGCGGAAGTGAAACGCTGAAAAATTGCAAAAGCTGACCCAAGGTCAGACATAAAATCGGATCGTGAGGTCAAAAGCAGACCAAAAATCAAATCGATATTTAGATCGAAGTTCAGAAAAAAATCGGACTAAAAGTTAGATTAAAGCAGAGCAATATTCATACAAAAAACAAATAGAACAAAATCTAGACCTAAACTCATGTTAAATTCCGATCAAAGGCAGACCAATATTAAACTTAAATCAAATTCAAATCAAGTTCAGAGAAATTTCAATAAAAACCTGAAGCAATATAAAGTAAAAACCATTCAGAAAGTTATGCCATACTCAGATCCAAAATCTAAGTGATTACGACAATTACGCTGTAGAAATATTTATAGACGCTTTAAGCTCTGATATTTTTGGGACGGGCACCAATTTCAATAATCTGTATTTGGGTTTAAAAAATGTCTTACATTTTCTTGAAATACATATTCCGTATTTTGATTACTTCAATTTCGGAAATTTGGAAAAAGAGCACAGATTATGTGATCCGATTGTTGTAACAAAGAAATGCTCCGATAAATATTTGACCACAATTGTCGAATTTTTTGCTGGTTGATGGAAAGTTTAATTAAGTGTTTTAATTCGACGACTGTGTATCGTAGAGTTCCGATAATTCCGGCACTTTTACGGGAAAGTGGTAGAACAGATTGATCTATAAATATATATTTAAAAGCTTTACTAAAGATTAAGAGAGTGGGGATAATGTGTTGGTTTTCTAATAGAACCATTAGTACAGATGAGCTTATTTTAAAGGTTAGGAAAGGTCCAAAAATTAACCAATAATTATACTTAATAGGTTAGATTAGGTTTCGAAGGCGCGTGTGGATAAGTAAATATCTACCTTTCCACTAGAAATCAATTATATCTATTGTGATTGCCTTCAAAAAAGATAAATTTTTAAGTTTTTGTCGAAATTCGATCGATATAAAGAGTAAAAATCAAACTTGCGGTTAACCGGCAATCTTTCCTCGGTTTAAACCGTGGCCTGGGCCGAGAATTAAACCGAGCACTCTGCGTAACAGTCCAATGCACTACCACTACGCTAAAGTATTGCAATTTTTCTGCAATTTTCCTCATTTTTGTATTATTCTACGTCGAGAGAAATAGAGTACATCTGATTAATTTTTGTGTGGTATAGATTTCATTTATTTATTTATTTTACGATGTCAAATAATCGGTCAGCTATTAGGCCAATTACTTACGGATGGAATCGGATCTCAATCCATGGATTAAAGCTGCGGGCCATAGCCAAAAATTGTTCTAAGCGTTTGAAGCTGTGTATTCATGCCAAGGGTGTACACTTTGAAACCGACTGAATATATTTTGACTCATGCTTTTTATCTTTTTCTGTTTTTCGTTTTTAATTAAAACAAATTGGAAATGTCCATAACTTTTGTATGCACTTATTAATTGTAATTTATAAACACGTGCGGTTCTAAGCAGAGCTGGTGCTGACGTCTTTTGCGAAAATATAGGTGTAGCAATGTCTTTCAGTTTGCCCTACCCGGGGAATGAAACTGCAGACGAGTTGGACCGAAACTAACTGTTACAAATATCTAGTTCTTAAGGAGGAGCGCTTGTGAGTCCATATGACAATGTGGAAGCTAATGCTGACTTCCGATGCAATAAAACGAGCGAAGGTGGACGGTACAATCAACCTGTATAATATCGAGACTCATTTGCCCAAAGCCACATACAAACAGGTATGTGCAAAAGTGAATTTGACTGAAATCTCGTGCCAGTGAGTGCGAATTAAGCATGGGTCGATATTGCCTGATAAAAATTGAAGTATTAGTAAGCCATTATTTAATTAAACTCGATTTAGAAAATTTTATGGCTCGGGCACTCAACGCCTCATATAAGCAATTTGACTTTGTCTCATTTGAAGGCAGGCAGAAAGACTGCATATAGGTGTCCACAAAGAAAATACTACAGGAGCTGTGACATCGCGTACGGAAAAACATCTAGACAACTCTGGCCGCAAAAATCTTGAATAACACCAAACCTACTACCTGTATTGTTCGCGTTTCACGGAGACAGACGAATTGGGTCACGCCTTTGGAAGGCCACCGAATGGAGAATCTAGTGTCGCAGATGTTAGAGACCCATTAAAAATTGGCAACGGTATCCAGAATGGCAGCAAAAATTATGAAGGCACTTCGCATCCCGGGAGGGGTACCCTCCAAGAAGATGGTGGATTTAGTAGAGTGAAGTTCCACACGGACTTAAGGATTTACACGTTTTCCTCCTTGATTAAGAAAAAGGCTTTTTTGGCCTAAATCAAATAAGCTGGAACCAGCTGACAGCCATTTAAACCTAAACCTTAACTTCCCTCGGTCCTGATTTTCCATTCAAATACGGATACCCGGGAGTGACATCTCTTTCACGTGCACGAACATACTGTGTAATTATCTATACATATAATTTAAAAACAATTTTTTGATTCGCTTGTGGCATAAGTGTGATGTTGGTCCCATGCCAAAAAATGCATTTCTTTTTACACTTTCCTGCTTCAAAAATTCATAAAACTTTGCAAAAAAAGGATAGATATTAAAAAACAAAAGCAAAAAATAAAAAAAAGGTTTCGCTCAGTATAGCTCGTAGCAGCAGTAAAATAGTGACAAAAGATGCAACAGCAGTTGCAACAACACTTATATCAAATGTTTGTTTGTTTTTTTAACATTTCATTTTCATTCATAAATTTTTGTACGAAAATAAAAATAGTATTGTATATGTACAAAAAAAAATAGTATTGTATCTACCACTGTTGCATTAACGCACATAATTACACACATACATAACGACACATATATTGCAACATGTAGATACGACGCAATGCTTCATATGCAGGCAGTGCTGCAAGGTTGCGAGTAGTCAACACTTTGAAATTTGGTTAGCTGCTGGTTATACTGGTGTTCGCTGTTCGACGACCACATCATATATTACTCTCGTGCTGAGTGTAGTGGTTACATTGGTGTTCGTTACAGAGTTGCTTTTTGTCGAAATTCAGTTCTTTTTGAAATACAATTTTTTGCGCAACGGCAACACTAAATGGTATACCAAAAAACTTGAAACGATTTTATTAATTTGGAGCGTGAAATTAATGATATAATTGAAAAATTATGAAAACAATATGATTTTTCTTCAATAGTTTTATGAGTAATATATTTAATATTCACTTTTAAAAACTAAAAAAATTCGAAACTTCCTTTTTTGCATATGATGTACAGGTTTGCATGTTTTCCTTCTATTTTACATACATTTTTGTTCTTTTTTTGTAGAATAACTCATTGAAACCCTGAATACTCGACGTTCTCGGTGTACATTTCACCCAGCATAACGTGTTCGGTGTGAGAGTGGCAACGTGTTCGTGTTCGGGCAACAACAATTGCATGGTATTCTCCGAGTAAACTTTTAATATAAACACAGCCTTATAGTGCATAAGTACGATTACGAGTTCATATAAACATAAATATATATGAACATATACATACATATAACATATATGTATATGTACATATACACTAATATCTCGTCATTTATATTTAAACATTCATATCTAGTACATATACTCGTATCATCGCTGCATTTTGTGCGTTCACTTACTTAGTTTTCGTTACTTGCTTCATTTAGCCTCAAAATAAACCTTGTTTTTTCTCATTTATTTTCAAATTAGGAACAACAACGAATAATGAAGAAAAGGCAATTTCGTTATGATTTCAGTTCAATTATTTACAATCAATTTACTCATATATGTACATATTCACATACACATACTAAATTATATCTTATTTTTGTTTCCGGTTCTAATTCGTTGCCAATATAATTTTCCGGTTTCAGCGAGTGCAGTTTTGTTTGCCTTTTTTTGTCTGTTTTTAGATTGGTCTTTAATTTCTTATATCATCAGCATTTAATCCTAAGTTCCTTTATGGGACACCCGGTGTTAACTACTTCGGATTTGCATCTGATCCGATTTGCAGCAGGAGCTCCCAACTCTGACTAGCTAGGTCCAAGCGAATTCATTTCAGACTCCACTGATCTCCTCTATCTCGTTCTTGCTCGCTCCTCTCTCCTCGTGTGGATGCGACAGACGGATTTTAAATGTGCGCCTGGAGCGCGATGTTGGTATTTAGCTTTCTAAGAGTGCGGCGAATCCATTGTCATTTCTGTCTCCCAATTATAGGCGTCTATGTCAGTTTGGCCACTGAACTTCTCGTTTAAAATGGTATTGGGCCCAATGAATCCGAAGTATATCTCGTAGGCACCGGTTAATGAAAGATTGCTGCTATCTCTGATGAGAAGCTACAATCTCCTTAGCAGAAGCACGTTAGTACTTCAATTTGGTATTTACTTTACTTTACTTTTAATGGCACAACAGCCCATGGAGGGCCTACGCCGAGCTTTTCGCATCCACTCATGTTGTGCGTGTTATATTTGTACATGAATGGAAGGGACCTACAGTTTAATGCCGAATCCGAACGGCGAAGTGAAAAGCTTTTCATAGCAATTTTTACTCTTGTAGGTTTGCCATTGCCTCCCAAGAGGTGGTGCTGTGTAGAAAAATTATTTTTTCTCCTTTTTGATTTTGCCTGTGCCAAGATTCGAACACTCCGAACACTCTGCGTAGCAGTCCAAGGAACTACCACTACTACACTATCAATTTGGTATTCGTGCTAATTAAGTTGGTGCGAGTTTAACCTTGGACAAAATTTCGAAGGCGGCTTTGGCTTTATTTATTATTACAAAAATAACTTTATCGAGGTATCTGATACCTCTGTTATCACCCTACGCCATTGCAGCTTTGAAAATGTCGGAGATACCAATGAGGAAGAGTATGGGCGACAAAATACAGGCTTGACGCACGCCGCAGATTTTGATTGATTCAGAAAGATTGCCCTTGTGCAACACATTCGCAACGTCCCCTAATAACTGCGATTATCTGCTTGGGGACTCTCGGTTTACACCATCAACAACTTTTTCGAAATCGAGGAACGTCTTATGGAGCGGAGATTAAAATTCGACGCATTGCTCGATTATGATGTGGTTAACGCAAGAGAAATCGGTGCGAAAACCTGACTGCTTTTCTTTTATTCATTTTAAGCATGAAAACGTTAATTTTTCCACACACTGTTCTTACTTACTTACTTTAAACAAACTTTATCAAAAATATTTTATAGAAATCAGGAAGTTGCCTTGTTTGTTCTATGGAGTGTCTGATACCATTGGTTGATGCGTCAATTCGTAATGTTTTCGACCGAGGTGGTACTTATAAATTAAAACATTTCTCCATTGTTTAATGCTTTATCCATTATTTCGTACCTTTTTGTTTAATTTCGTACTATTTCCCGAATGTAAACATACTAAAGTGTAAATCATTACTGGCAACACTGTTCATAACAGCAGTCATCTCTTGCAAAGGGTTATGCCAACTCAGCGATTTTCATGCTAAATTTAGAGCTTTTTGAAAATTAAAACGCGGAAAAATTACCGCGCAGCGGGTTTCTTAGCGCATTTTTTAAATTTAAAAAATAATATTTGGTTCCATTTCCTGAAGAATCCAAACAAGATTTTTTATGGAAACATTGTAATTTTAAATTTACTTTACAAAGAATATTTTGTATCTTAAACTAAAAATACTAGAAATTTTGAGATGAAAAGCAGAAAAAGCTTAGAAATACGAAAACCCTCGTATGTAGAGATAGTTTGCTTTGTCGATAGGTCGCAGATTTCAATAAGTTATAAATGTATATTTTTTTGCAAAATTAAGATTTGTTGTATATTGTTTTTAGGTGATCCAATTATTTGGGTATTTTGCAAATTAATTTTAGCCACGTAAACCAATAAACTTTAATTGCGAATACCGAAAAACAAAGACCATTCTGCGAAAACTCCAGAAATTAGTTCCCTTTCCAAAAAGCCATAATTAATCCAATACCGCGAGAACAAGTTAAAATGAGTCGCACTTTGATACTTTTACTAATACTTATATAAAAATACCTTTGTTCAACACTTTCATAAGGATATAAATTTAGACTTATGCTCTTTTCTCATTATTGTATGAAGAGTATGCATACGTAACGTAGTTTATCGTAACGTTGCTAATGTCATGTATCGATCTGCGAGTAATATATGAGCTTTGCGTACAAGTGATTACCGAAATCGTAACGCAGCGTAGAGTTGCATTTTCAATAGATTGTTTACATAATCAATCCTTAAGAGAGATAACATTTTTGTTTAACTTGCGTTGTTGTGAAATATTTACAAAATGTTTTACTTTCGCATCTTCCGTATTCACGATCTGTAGTTTTTGTAGTAATTTTGGTAAAATATATCAAATTTTACATCGTGAACGACTTCGTTGTAAATATTTAGTATTTGCAAAAACAGTTGATCTTGTTTACATTTTGTTAGAGATGAAAATTTTTGATAAAAATTCCGCCACACTTTCAATTTGAAAAATTGTCATTAAAACGTGCAAGTAAATAATGCGGGGAATGGCGGAAACTTTCCATAAGCAAAAAATCCGAAAAAATCAGTTTCATTGTGAAAAATGTTGAGAATCAGCTCTGCGAACTCAGTGGTATATTTTTACATTTTAGTATTGCAAAAATTACCAAACAAATAATTCTTTGATGATGAAACCATCGACGCAATTGTAGAGGAAGCGGTTTTAAGGAAGACGTTTTATTGATGTCAGAGTGTGCCCGTGGAATTGAGGAAGTAATTCCAAGATCACATGTGTGAATGACGTGTTAGCCGAAATGGATGAGGGACGCTTTAAACAAATGCTTAGGGTAAACAGGCAACAGTTTTCCCAATTAGTAACCCTCCCTCGATTAAACAATTGCCATTGGAGCTCCAGTTGGCCATTGTCCTTTATAGGCTTGGGGCTTACGGTGAAAATGCAGCAATACGCAAAATTGCTACCATCTTCGAAATTGCTATTGACAACATTAGCAATTTTGCGATTGCAGTCGCAGCTCATTTTTTGTCCAGATAAGGAAGAAAGGGAAAGAATTATGGCGGAAACTTTCCATGAGCTTCCATTCTGCATCGAATATGTTGATGGAACTGAAATAAAAATTGCGGAAGTGCCCGTTCATGAGCATGTACCGATTTTTTTGAAAAGTCACTATTACTCCCTTAAAGCGCAGGTTGATTGCGACCATAATCTTAAAATTCATCACTTTGCCATTGGCCATGTTGTCATGATGCAAAATAGTTTAAATCGTCCGCTCTGTTTAAACGGGAAAAATAAATATTTTCCGGCTTTCAATGGGTAGCAGGAGATTCTGCTTATCCTTTGACAGAAACGGTTATAACACCATACCGAATCAATTCGCAGCAGCTTCAGCCAGAAAAACGCAAAGCTTTTAACTTGCGTCACAGCAAATTTAGAGTGAGAACTGAGCACTGCTTTGGCGTCCTTAAGGAAAAATTTTGGAGCCTTAAAGAACTTCGCATGAGTATGCAACACGATGCCAGCGATTGTAAATTTGATAAATTGGTTGCACTTACTTTCAATTGCATGTATTTGTTTTTGTAAAGTTACAAAATTTACCACAAAAACCCAGAATGCACGATACACGACCAAAAACTACAGATCGTGAATACGGCTACTCTCTTTTTTGTGTGTAATTTAATTAGTACGGGGAACCGTGGGATGTGATGTTTTTGACTTCGCAGTTCGGATTCGGCATAAAACTGGGAATTAAAGTTCATTTACAAAAATATAACACTCACAACATGAGTGGATGCGGTTGGCTCGGACTAGGCCCTTTATGAGCTGTACGAGAGTACATCTCGTACTGTAGGAGCGAGAGAACGTGTTTTTTTATACAATAAATATCCAGTTTCACGCAAACGTTTCACAAATTGAGCTTCAAATTGCGTGGAAGACGCTTCACTTCTACCAAACTTTAACGTAATTTTCTTACACTTTCGGTAGAAGATTCAACATTTTGCATCGCAGTCCAAGGCAAGTAAATTTTTAATTTTTTCCAACATTGGTCAACATTGGTCCTGTTCGTTAACCGCAAATATAAAAATAATTTTCTGTCATAATAAGAACGACATTAGAGTTACCACACTCAAAATAGCCAGTAGTTCGAATTCCAAATGTTAGATGTTAAGCTGTAAAATGTTTTTTTTTGAAAACTGAATTACTATTTTTTTTGTTATTTGAAAGCTTACGCAGAAAGCACTGGAAACAAAAAAAATATTTGTTTGGACCCCTCTAAAAACATTCAAAATGCGTTTTTTGTCATAACTTTATATTTCGTTATATTTCGGCTCGACAAGTGCTACATTTCCTTTCTAGTTCTTCCTCTCCGATTTCATATTTCACTAGCGAAGTCTGTAACTCAAAGTTGTACATGCAATTTATTTATAAAATTAAAGCCTTTAAAATGATTCTTACCCAAGAAGTTTTTACTTAAATGAAAAACAAGTTATAGTTATTTAAATTTTTGGTGGAATGCTAATTTTATATTTACATAATTTAATTATACTTATTATAAGAAACATGTAAATAAATTGCAGCGTAAAAATTATCGATTTTGGAAGCATTCTACCCACATGCTTTCTTTAAGACCAGCCATCGTATACACAATTTGCAAATGCCAGTCACTTGCTGTCAACGACAGGAGATATCCTACGCAATAAAATATCTTCAAAGACAACAAATCATTTGGTATTAATAATATCTCATCCGAGATACTTAAAGCGGATCCCTAAACTAGCACTCTCTTAGTTTGTCCGATAATTGGCGAGTTAAAGGAAGGTATCATTATCAACCTACATAAGAATGTCGGTCTGTCAGAGGTTCAAGAACTGGCGAGGAATTACGCTGCCGATCACGGTGAACAAAATAATTGCACAGATCATCAACATACATCTGTTGAATTCTTTGCAGCCGAAAGTCAGAATGGAACAAGAGGGTTTCCGACCAGTGCGGTCGGTAGAATGTTCTCCCTATATCTTATCTCTACCGATTCCCAAAGTCAGTCGATACTCCACACCACAATGCAATGTGTAAAGGTGTACCAACAAAGTTCATCGAACATAAAAAAGAGCTGAGCAAGCATATATGGTAAAAGTTTTGACGGGCGTTCGACAAGGGTGTGTGTGCTCTCACCGTTACTGTTTAGCATTGTCCTGAACGTTTCTATCGGTAAAGTGAGAGGCATTACCAGGAGACTTAATGGAAAACTCGCTGGTCTTAAGTATGTATACCGACGACATCAAGAAATTATCGCAGGTGTTAGATGCAGCGTTAGAGAGTGAGGCTAAAAATAAAAATTGGATTGTCCCTCTGGTAGAAACGCAGTTCCTACCAAGAATGCAGCGAAGCCCAGAAGCACTATGCCACAGGCTGTAGGCGCAGAAACGGGTGATGCGACACCAAAATCATTGTCTGCCCATAATCGCTCAACTGCACAGACAGTGGAAAGGGGTGCCAGAACCCAGGTGGTACAGGAAGCGACTTCCACATCTGCACATCACAGCTCACATCACGGGACCAAATTGCCCACACAGCAGGCAAAAAAAGAAGCAGATTTTAATACAAACAAAACAAAAAATTAAATGTATTCGAATTAATCAACAACATGCTAAGGCAGCATCTGCTGTCCTAGCGCGATGTTCCCAAAAAAATCAATTTAACATTGCCTTAATCCAAGAGCCGTACATCTATAACAATCAGATTAAAGCTCTTCCGGGTAAGGTACTATGTGACCACGTGAAAGAAGGTCGACCTAGAGTTTGCGTTATGCCCAAGACCACAGACTGGGAATTGTATTCACAACATCTCATGGCAAGTAATCATACCATTTATAATATAGACGACTTAGAACTGATACTAAATTAAACTCAGAAATAGTTGATTCCTACCATTATGTGTGTGCTGTGAATCCAAAAACTGGAAAAAGAATTACACAGAATTAAGAAGGCCCGCACTGAATACAATACATAAATTAGAAGGGCGAAAAGAGAATCATGGGGAAATTTCTGCTCAGATCTAAATGACACGGCGAACTGTAAAGAATCATTAGAGCTTCTTAAAGCTCACTTTCCGGGTTATATACCATGTAACCAGTCTGATAATCCAACAAACGGTATGGTAGCCAGATAGCCCAATCGTGAAGACTGGAAAATATCCCGCAAAATAGTTACAAAGGGACAAGTCGACTGTCAACTCGTTCAAACCTTTTAAAACCTCAGGAGTAGAAGGAGCCTTTCCGGCATTACTGTAAAAGGGTGCCCCCTTTATTAAAG
This sequence comes from Palloptera scutellata, assembly GCA_958295655.1. NCBI lineage: Eukaryota > Metazoa > Arthropoda > Insecta > Diptera > Pallopteridae > Palloptera > Palloptera scutellata. The sequence goes on from OY282453.1 coordinate 16,016,782, forward strand.
GAAAAAAGTCGAAAAAGGGGTTATAGGGGGACTACGTTCTCTTCCGCAAATTATCCGGATTCTTTTACAAATTTCAGAAGATCGCAGAAGGGGAAGGAGTGAGATTTGTCCATTCCTGTGACATCGAAACGCAATATGTGCCATCTCGTTCTGGCAAAGGCGGGACATGTGCAGAGAAAATGCTCTGAGCTGTACACCTCCTCCAGACAAGATGTACAGGTCGGGTCCTCGGTGATGTCGATGGTGGTCATATGTTGGCCCCATGGATTATGTCCTGTGATGAGTCCCACCATCCGGCGAAGGTCTTTCCTTCCTTATTTAAGAAGGAATTCTGCTGCCTTAATGTTTGGACAAATCACAAAACACTTAGCCGTTGTACAGATGTCCAGATTGGACCAGCGTCTCTCAAGTATGTAAATCATTAGCATAAGATGTTATCCAATGCATGGCACCTGCCACACTGGTCCCGACTATTGGCTCTGGTCCCAAAGGCATGTTCTTTGATCCACAGTTGGCCAATTCGTCGGCTTTCCCATTTCTAGGAACTCCACAGTGCCCAGGAACCCAGAAAAGATAGAGCTGATTCAGTCTTGCAACTGATCTAAGTTTCCTCTTACACTCTTGGACAATCTTTGAAATAATTCTCGCGTTCTCCAGAGCCTTAAGTGCAGCCTGACTGTCACTACAGACTTTCTTTCAATTATCCATTCCGCTACTTTAAAGATGGCGAAAACTTCTGTATGGAAGACAGTTGCCAACCCACCCAAGGAATAGTAACAATTGACACCTTCGTTTAAGTGCCATCCAGCTCCAGTACCTTCTTCGGTCTTGGATCCGTCAGTGAAGAAGATATCCGTCAGATTCTCCAGCACGGCCTCTGGATTGCTCCATTGTTCACGCTTCGGGAAGCTAACTTCATATTTTCTTCCGAAAGTAACCACGGATATGAGGCAATCTTTCGGGGCCAGTAGCAATGGATATTGCTCTGACAACCTTTTGAAGATTTCTCCATGACCCGAAGTTCTATTATCGAACCAATACCCATAAGAGTATAGCCGACATGCCGCCTTCATCGCTTCTTGTTGGATCTGTATGTCCAGTAGGAGCAAGTCAAGCATGGCGTTAAGGGCTTCACCAGAGGTGATACTCATGGCGCCCGTTATGTTAATGCATACGCTTCTTTGTAGCCTGTTCAGCGCCAAGACTGAGGATTTAACCATAGTTCGGAGCCACCAAACCACCGAAGCATATGTGATTATAGGTCTGATAAGTGCTGTGTATATCCAAAGCACCACAGTAGGTCTCAGGCCCCAGGTCCTACCAAAGGCTCGACGACATTGGTAGAAAACCTTCAATGCGGGATCTAGCTTCGTTAAGACGTGCGTCTTCCATGTTAGTTTCCGATCTAGGGTTACTTCCATCACTTCCATGGCAAGACTGAGGGTCACACCTTTCAGTACTGGCAGTTTTAAACCCTCCAGGATTTTCTGCATTTTAATACAGACCATCCGCAAGGATTTACCAGATGTGAGTGCACAGACGTCGTCCGCATACGCTTGGACGTGAAATCCGACCATCCGCAAGGATTTACCAGATGTGAGTGCACAGACGTCGTCCGCATACGCTTGGACGTGAAATCCGAGATCTTGCATTTCCGTTAGTAATGAGTCAACAACGAAGCACCACAGTAGAAGAGAGAGAACACCCCCTTGGGGGCAGCCCTGTCTAACCTCCGCCGTGACCGAATCGTCGCCCTCGCCAACGGTCAGCAGTCTCTCGGAGAGCAGAGAGTAGATCCATCTAGTCAAGTTTTCACTCACTCCATGCCTTCTGGCAGCTGAGCACATAGAGTCAAAGGCAGCGTTGTCAAAAGCCCCCTCAATATCCACAAAGATCCCCAGAATGTACTTGTCCGCTTCCAGTCCTGCTTCTATCAGTCCTGCTTCTTACAAGATCATGCAGCGCTGACTCGCAGGATTTTCCTCCCTGGTAGGCATGTTGGTTATTACTGAGAGGACACATTGGCAGTACCTTTGCCTGAATGTGCTTCTCTACCATTCGTTCTAGGCTTTTTAGCATGAAAGAGGTCAAGCTAATCGGCTTGAAACTTTTAGCCAGTGTGTAATCATCCTACCCTGGTTTAGGAATAAAGACTACTCTGACTTGTCGCCAAAGAGATGGTATGAAGCCATGGGCAAGAGAGGCCATAAAGATCTTTTTCAATCAGTCTGTCTCCACCTCTTTTTAGCATTATCGGGTAAACTTTGTCAGGTCCTGAGAACTTATAGTTTTCAAAAGAGGAGAAAGAGAACTTTATTGCCTCTTCTGTCACTACTTCCGACGCAGAATACCAATTGAGCCTGGTGGTTCTACCACTCGTACCATTCCCCACCACTACTCACAGTAGTGGGTATAATCCTGCTTCCCTGAAAGTGGGTCGCTAGGAGTGTAGGTCTCTGATCTGGAAGCGATAAAAGTACCATCAGGCATGCGAAGAGAATCAAGCTTAACTGTTTGGTCTTTCTGCAGAACTCTACACAGTCTTGCTGATTCCTTCATTCCCTCCACCTCATTCAAGAAGTTTCTATAAGAGTCAAGTTTGGCGGACCTCACTTTCTTCTTATACTCCTTCGGAACAATATGGAAACTGGTTCAGTCAACTTCCTTTCGGGTTTTTAGGGCCCTATTCAGTAGTTTTCTAGATCGTTTGCGAAGCTTCGAAAGTTCAGCATTCCACCACGGGACTGCCTTGCCTTGTCTGCTCGCTCTAAGCGGACACACCTCCTCGTAGCAGCCACTGAAAGTCCCTTCGAATCAATTGGTCGCTTCTTTGATCATAGCTAATTAATAATAAAATTCATAGCGGCACCAAGGCCACACATATGTTTGTAGCATACCCATGGTTCTTGAATTAGTATTATGTGAGGAAAGGCATATGAGTAGAAAGGCATATAAGAAAACCCTCTACACTATCAGGAGGGAAAATCCGCTACATTTGCTATTTATAATCTAACAGAGAAAATAGAGTACTCACTAGAAAATAAAGAGTTTGCTGTAGTTGCTGTGTTCTCGATATTGAAGGGGCATTTGACAACACAGCTGTTGCACATATCGAGAGATGTATACATAGCAAAGGTGTAGACAATACAACATGCAAATGGATGCAGTATATACTTAAGGCAAGAATTAGCTCAACTTTAAGTGACACCGAAGTAAATGCTCAAGTTACGAAAGGCTGTACTCAAGGTAGAGTATTATCCCCACTCCTGTTGTCCATTGTGGTTGATGATCCCCTTCGACGTCTTACCTCAACAGGCTTTGAGGTGCAAGGATACGCTGATGATCCTTATCCGCGGAAAATATGAAGATACAATCTCATGTAGGCTAAAATAAGCGTTAAACTTAGTAGCTGAGTGGTGTGGAGAATCAGGCCTTAAAATTAAAAACCAATATAACTATTTTCACTAAAAAGAGAAACAACGAAAGCCTTCGGAAACCAGTTTACTTTAATGAAGTTATACCATTTTCAAGCCAGTTTGGAAAAGAAGTGACTAAGGAACCAAACTTTAACATCACAATAAATGATTCGTGCCTACCTCGATATAACTTCCAACACAACTTTCAAGTTACATTCCCTAGTAGAGATAGTTGGGAAAAAGAATGTCCTCGCTTTGTTGGAGACTACCATCCGTGGTACACAGATGGATCAAAAACAACGAGGAGATGGAACGGGAGTTTATGTAGTTAGGCCGAGAAAGGATATTTTTGCTAGTGTAAGCAAGAAAACTCAGTTTTTCAGGCGGAAGTACACGCAATTGAATTATGTCTTAGAGAACATGAAGAAAGACCGTCGTGTAAACGAAACATCTACATATATTCTCTCGGACAGTAAGGCTGTACTACTGGCCTTAAACTTCTTCAAAATTAGTTCAAAACTTATATGGGAGTGCCTTCAACTACTGATCAAGCTAGCATCACAAAATAGAGTCCACCCAATTTGGGTGCCTGGTATTGAGGCCAATGAAATGGCTGACGATCTAGCCAGAAAAGGGGCATCCGAACCCATGTTTGGACCAACCCCATTTTGCGGCCCGTTATGGAGTTTTGTAAAGCTCAATCTTAACACATGGCTGAAAAGAAAGGTGCAGGCTGCCTGGGACGACACCTCAGGTAACAGAGAAGCAAAATAATTCACGCAAAGTATATCAAAGTTAAGAACCAAACAACTCTTGATGTTAAACAGAAACGGAATCCGAGCTGTCACAGGATTTCTTAATGGACACTGCCCATTTAGGAAACATCTTGCTAACATGGTAATAACTCGGGATGAATTCTGCAGATTTTGTGACGAAGACGAGGGAACAGCAGAGCACATTCTGTGCCACTGTGACAACCTTGCAAGTCTTAGACTTCGTCACCTTACTATTGCATACGCAACTACGGTTGAAGTGGCCAATATAACTCCCAGGGATATTTTAGAATTTTTAAATGCTATAAGCCTAGAAAGTGTATCTTAGGATATTTAATGGACTCTTCACAATAGACCTTTTTAGGCCGCAGTGATTTGGTGCCTTGTGCCCAGCCCCTAGTTGGACAAAATCTTGTTTTTAAAGTTTTTAAGCAAATGAATAATATTGTATACATATGTATATATACTATTCACTGAAAATATTGTCCTGTTATTCTCATTTACTTTAGTAAATTTTTCACTGATATGGATTTTATTAAAATGAAATATGTATGTGTCATTTAGAAGAATTAAAAAAAATGGTATTTCTTCCAATTTAAAAATATTTTTTTTACCATATAATGCAATTTTTTATTTTATTTTTTGTTTAATATAGTTATAGGATTAATAACAACAACAAACATTTTTAATTATAGGCGTACTAGTCACAAACGGAAGTCGGCCTTTAATTTTTCCATATACAACTGAAACAATTCGATTTGTTCTCTAAACTATTCCAAAAACATCTATCTACCAACTAGTTGAAAAGATATCCCAGCTTGGACAATTGACTTGTGCCTAGGACAACACAATGTTAAATTAACCAGTTCGCAATGAGAAAAGACACCAAAGGTAGGGTATTTGTGGTGTTCAGTAATTCAGTTTATCAACTAAATTTAAACCAGTTGGTTTCCCTACAGGTGACATTACTCATTAAAGGTGCAGTCACAATTTACTGCAACCAAATTCAACAGAATTTTAAAACATTTTTAAGTCATACGAAATCATCAATGCGACTTCAATCATAATGCGAAGCCATGGTATTACTGTGACTTATTTTTACTGTAGTCACAATTGACTGCTCCAATTGAATTAGCGGTCATTGACTTCAAAAAGATTTCGTGACTTAATTTTTGAAATCATAAGTCTCTAATGGAATGCGAGATTGAAGTCAGAAAACTGAATTAATTTGCAATGGCTGCAGCTAAAAATTATTGCATTCTTTTGTACCAATCAATTTATTTTATTGAAAATAACATGCATATGTATGTATTTAGTATAATGGGTTATTTTGTTTCATGCATTTTTATATGCATTTATACATACATAATCAATTTCATTTTATTTTCATCATTTCCTTAAAACTTTTCAATTTTGAAGTGTGCCTCTTTTGTAGTTTTTTATGTACCATGTCTTAGTGGGAACGAACTACCATATCTAGGTAACTAATTTTCGTTAAGTTTACGAAGAAAATTTCAATAATTTTGCAAACTAGTTACTATTACATTGTTCTTTGAATTCGTTATTCGTATTATTTGTGATTTTGTGGTAAAAAGTAATTACAGCTTAAGCGTATTTTTTTTTTTTTGGTTCAGTTTATAACTTTGAGTCGACAATTTATAGAAATTATAGTAAAATTTCAGAAAACTCAATATTCAGGATCAAAGTCCTTTTGCCTTTTTCTGATATATTACATATAATAATAAAATTCATAACGGTATGTTATTTATAGTCAACAATACACATCAGAAACAATATTTTAAATTTCAATTCAACTTAAGCTATTATTGTTTTTTACCAAAGAATTTATCACTTACTTCTGACTCACTTTCCTGCTGGGATACTACAAGTATACCTACGTGCATACATATTTATGAAAAATATGTATAATATATACATATAAAAGTATATTTATATTTAATATAAATATATGAATATGGTTTTTTTAACCAATGGGAAAGAAATGAAATTCGCTATCTCACTCAAATACACAAACATATTGTTGCATTGAATTCGCAGACAAAACCTTCCTATGTGTATGTATGTGTGTATGTATGTATGTCTCGTACCTATCTATCTACCTAGGTATGTATGCAGATGTATGACAACCAACAACGCGATTTGATCAAAAAAAATATTCACTGTCTCACACAAGCTTCTCACACTATACTCGTATGCATATGGATGTAGTATGTATATGTATGAACATATGTATATGTATGTTATATATTACAGACATTGCAATATTATGCTCTTTTCTCACAAAAGCTATAACAACAAAAACAGTGTCAACAGCAAAAAAGGGAACAGCCGCAAACAACAAACATAATAATAATGGATAATGCGGTGGGCCACAATTTATTGAAGTGCTTGAATAGGGAGCAACAATAATAACAACATCTGCAACTGTATCATACATAGACCTTGAAATTGCACATATGGAATTGATGATATTGTTCAAAAGATGATTAAATATTTCAAGACCGTTATCTGAGATATGAATTTTTTACTTGCCAAAATTTTCAGATTATTTTACATAAGGGCATCACTTGATAGAGCTGTAAAAGAATGCAATAATTTTGAGCTACAGTTATTAACGTCGTTGCGAATGAATCCAAATTTCTGACTGAAATCTTTCATTCCATTTGAGACATATGATTTCAATTGGAACAGTCAATTGTGAGTTCAATAAAAATAAATAACAATAATACCATAACTTCATATTATATATGAAGCTCTGCCACTCTATGGAATAAATTTTCATATAAATATTGTTATTAATGAAACAAAAGGATTTAAAAAACACTAATTATTAGAATTTTTGCTGCAAAACTGTCACAAATAAAAAGAAAGAAATTGATTTAAGTATACAGAAATAACTGTTATTTGGTGCTTTACATATTTTGTGTAAAGAAATCATAAATGTATCTTTATCTTATCTGCAACTTATCTCTTTACGTGAGAAGAGTATTTGTCGTATAGTATAGGTAAATTGAAATGTTTAAATGCGTTTTTCTCAGAATTTATGTTTTCATTTATGCCATTCTTGTAGCGTGAATAAGGAGAATTGCCGTATTTGTAGTGAAGACCAGCCAGAGGCAATTCAGCAGCTACCAATGCATCCCGAAAAAGGCACTGTTTGGTGCGGTTTATGGGAACGCGGCATCATTGGGCCGTACTTCTTCAAAGACGATGAAGGTCGCAACGTTACGGTCAATGGAGAAAGGTACGTTCGATGATAACAGACTTTTTTTTTTGCCGAAAATGCTAGAATTGGACTCGGCCGACATGTGGTTCCAACAGGAGGGTGTCACATGACACACTGCACGCGAAACCATGCATCAATTGAGAGGCGAATTTGATGAGCACTTAATCTCAAATTTTGGTGCAGTCAATTGGCCACCAAGATCGTGTGATTTGACCCCGTTAGACTATTTTTTGCGGGGTTATGTTAAATCTCTTGTCTATAGGGACAAGCCAAACACGATTGCTGCTTTGGAAGCCAACATGTGGCGTATTCTATTTGTGAGATTCCGGCCGAAATGTGTGAAAAAGTGTGCCAAAAATGAAGCGTAGCTGCGGGCAACATTTAAGTGAAATTATCTTTAAAAAGTAAATGAAAGGAATTAGTTTATCAATCCAAATAAAAATTCAATTCACTTTTGTAAAATTTCTGTGTTTTTTTGAATTTTCTAAAACCAAGCTTAAAAAATCACCCTTTACCTATACATACAAGTTAACACGCTCCAGCCCAACTCAACTCAATACGCGCCAACCAAACTCGCCAGCCACGAACATGCAGCCGTAATACGATCCTCAAAGTCATGGTCAACCAAAACGTGGGAACGCAGCTGCAGACAAGTCACTCCAAAGTGCATGGGAAACGCAGCGTCAGCGCGTTTAGACTAAGTTAGCTTAGCAAATAAGTTTATTATGCATGGGAAGCGCAGCGTCAGCGTGTTGAAGCTAAGTTAGCTTAGCAAATAAGTTTATTGGTTAATTAAGGAAAATAAGTTTGTCATTCAAATTCTGGGAGCCATCGAAAATGGTAATAAATCTTATTTCATTTTAATTATTGTGTTTTATTTACTTTGCAGGTGGAAGCAAGGAGCCAGTGGGGCTCCCAACTTTATTTTTTTCGAGTGCACTTTTATGCACTCGTTAACTGGCGCCCGAGCACGGACCCACTTTAAAAGTGGGTATCCAAAAAGGACTCCCTTAAATGTGGGATCCTTTTGCTATTTGCAACAGCAACCTCCAAGCAAGCTTCCCCCCACCAGTGGCAAGGGGCTTCGCAGACACAGGAAAATCAAGGAAACTTAGAGATTCCCCCCACCAGTGGTACGGGTCTCTAACCAACTTCCTTGATGAATGAAATAAACTCGTGGTCTAGGCTTCCCCCCACCAGTGGTAAGGGGCTTTGCAGACACGAGAACATTAAAGAAAACTAGGAGATTCCCCCCACCCGTTGTAAGGGTCTCTTATCGATTTTTTTAATGAATAAATAAAAGAAGAAATCACAAAAAAGTGGTAAAGCTGAGACCACTACGGAGCAGTCCAGCTTATAAAAAAAAACAACAACAAAATCAAATCTTTCAACAAAAAATACCGCTAATCCCCAAAAGAACATTAGTGACGACTGTAGTTGCAACAGTCATCATGGCTAAGGGATACCGCGAACCTATGCTCCTAGGCCGGTATTACCTTCTCTAAGCCAATTGGTTAACGGGTTTGAGATCCTGCAATAATATTCCAGTGTTCACACTGGAGATTGCTTATGGTCCAAACTTCGTTGTGAAGCAAGTCGTGCCTTAGTAGGTTGCCTGCAATCTGACAACTAAACAGGATAACATGACCCTTCCTCGACCACGGAAAAAAAATTAAAAACAGTGCAAACAAAATAAAAACCAAATAAAAAAAAATTAGAGTGCTTGTGCTGGTAACTGTGAATCATCTTATAAACAGACGGGTGAGTGATTTATTAAATTTAAAGACGCATCATGGACGATTTGACATCAAAGGTTAACGAATTGAACGGGGGTATAAATCTCTCTGAATAAACAAATTAGACGTATAGAAACGAGTTTGAGTGGGATGGAAAACCACGGGTCGGCTCTAGAACAGGAAATTCGTAGAGTCGAAGCTAGGGTCATTCATGCCGAAATAGTAGCGGAAGTGGCGCAACCTGCCAGGCCATCCGTAATTAAATCACGTGCGCCGAGAAATGACAGGAGCTGAAGGAAATTAGTAGGCTTCCTGACTGCGTTAGGGAATTGCAAGTATTCGAGGGAAACCCCTTACAATTCATTTCTTGGATGCATTGCGTAGAAAGTATCCTTAAGGACTACTAAATCATTAAGGAAAAACCCCTTTATCGTTCTATTTTATAGCACATAAGGCAAAAAATTCGAGGAAGTGCTGATTCGGCCCTGGTCTCATGTAATATTCTGGGCGGAAACTGGTTAGAGATAAAAATGGTCCTGTCTCTTCATTATGCCGATAAGAGAGACGTACGTACATTGGAACACTAATTAAATCAGTTGATGCAGAAGGGATTATTATGCCACAGTGAACCATCAGCTTTCACTAATAGTAGACAAAATTCGGTGCGATGACTATTCACAAGAAACTGTGGATGTTCTGACAGAGACTTACAGGAATAGAGCACTAAATGTATTCATCCGAGGCTTGGATGCCGATTTATCAAGGATGCTTATCATACAGAAACCTCGAACTCTGCCTGAAGCATATTCTTCTTGCTTGGAAATACAGAACTTGACCTTACGAAACAAAATTATTCACGTTAATACTCCAAATAGAATTTTTGTTCCCACAGGAGGTATTTCGCGTGTAGATCAGCGTCCACCACTTCCACCACGACCACGTTTTAACAATAGCTGGAGAAATAGGCAATACAGCAATAGGTTTCAAGGAAATTACGAGGGATATGTTTCTCATGCAAACCGACCATTTGCAAATAAGCCTGTCGAAAAAATGAAAGTGGATGGGTCGATACAAACAAAGCAAGTTAATTACATGAATCGCCCATCGACCAATAATGTGTACCGATTTTTCGGTGCGATTCCGAAAAATCCAAGATTGAATAACTTGCAAGCGGAAGCTCCCACAGATGTAAACTAGCAGCAAGAACATGAATCAAATTTTATGAGGGACGGCCCTCCGGCATTTTTTATATAAAAGAAAATAAACAAAGTAGTCGCGCTAATTCTAGTATACCTTATTTCACCTGTCAGTATGGAGTAATAGGGCATTAACATTCTTGGCTCATTTCATTAGACGAAGTTTAGCTTCTGGCTCAATCTCAGTAGACCCATATTTTTCAGTTAATACAGCAGCAGGGCCAATAATAATTAATAGAAAGGTTTCTGGTAAATTTTTCCAAAACGTGGGCAGCGATGCCTTAATTAAATTGTATGTCCTCCCAGGACTCGACTCATTTGATGGCATTATAGGTGACGACACATTAAAACAACTCGAAGCAGTTATAGATAGAAAAAACTACACACTTATGATACCCGATAACATTAAGATACCCCTAAAAAACATGCAGATAAGTAGTATTCACCATATTGAAATGGCAGGTGTGCCCAAGGAAGCATTGCCACATAATAAAAAAATATTCAAAATTATTCGAGCCTTTAGACGCAAAAACTAACATTAAAACATCAATTAGAGAAGAAGTTAAAACCACAACCTCGGAACCAATATATTCTAAGTCCTATCCTTATCCCGCTAATATGAGAGAGGAGGTTGAGAAATATGTTGCCGAACTACTCAATGAAGGCATTATACGTCCATCCAAAAGTCCTTATAACTCCCCAATATGGGTGGTTCCGAAGAAACCGAAACCAACTGGAGAAAAACAGTATAGGATGGTCATCGGTTACAAGCGTTTAAATGCGGTCACAGTTTCTGATGCCTATCCAATTCCAGACATAAATGCTACTTTAGCTAGTGTAGGATATGCTAAATATTTTACTACAATCGATTTGACGTCGGGTTTTCACCAGATCCCAATGTAGGAGGCAGATATACCAAAAACAGCGTTCTCCACGATGAATGGAAAATTCGAATTTCTCAGACTTCCGTTCGGACTTAAGAACGCTCCTGCCAAATTTCAAAGGATGATCGACGATGTTTTGAAGGAATACATAGGAAAAATATGTTACATATACATCGACGACATAATCGTATTTGGAAAGGATGTGAACGAACACTTAAAGAACGTAGACATTGTGTTCACAAGATTGGCTGAATCCAACTTTCGAGTTAACCTAGAAAAAACAAAGTTTATGCGGACTGAAGTTGAATTCCTTGGATATATTATTACGTCAGAAGGCATAAAACCCGATACTTCAAAAGTTAAGGCTATTGAGGCTCATTTACCACCACAAACGTTGAAGGATCTAAAAAGTTTTTTGGGAATGACCTCATATTATCGAAGAGTACAACCACGAATTGATTCACGCTCCTGGTAAATCAATTTCTGTGGCAGACACTCTGTCACGATTACAGCGCCAAGTAAACCATATAACGGATTCTCTGATCCCCGAAAACGGAGCAACTATTGCTAGTGAACAAGAAGAAAATCCAGGAACAGGTGCCGACATTGATTCCACTACCGAGACAACAAGCGCAATTGGGACTATCCACAATGCAGCCCTAGATGCATCGGATCTAATTCCACACGTAGAAGTTCCGTTGAATGCGTTTCGAAATCAATTAATAATGCGTGAAGGAAATGGGACTATCATAACGGAAAATCCACATCCTGGTTTTATGCGACATTATGTTTCAATTCCGACGATAGAAAAGGACATATTAACTCAAAATCTAAAAGTACGCCTCAACCCTTCCGTCATAAATGGAATAAAAATTCCGGAACATCGTATACAGCTACTTCAGGACATATACGTAAAACACTCTTCACTCTACAAGATCATTATAACACAAAGAGTCGTTGAAGATGTTGACAGAGAAGAAAGAATTTGCGAGATAATTGAAAAGGAGCATAAGAGGGCTCATCAAATACTACTTTCCAAAAATGGCTAGCCGAATTAAGACGTTTACTAAAGCATGCGGGGTATGTTTAATAAATAAATATGACAGACATCCGCCTGTATCACCGCTAAAAGATACACCTGTGCCTAGCTATCCATCCGAAATAGTTCACAACAATATTTTTGAAATTCAGGGCCATAAATTCTTATCTTGCATAGATAAATTTTATAAATTCGCTAAACTGTTCCATTTTAAAAATAAATCCTCAACAACACTACGATCAAAACTTGCAAGAAATTTCAGAATCAATAAAAATAGAAGAGTGAAAGGAAATTTAGACCTGATGAAGTAGTATATGTAAAGGACGGCCAAATTAAGGGAAAACAAAATAGGGTGACCATAGAAACCGACTCAGGCAGGAAAATTCCAGACCCAACTAAAAACAACGGGCAGACAATAATTAGGTGACACAAACTTTTGTAACAAAAAAAAGAAGTCTTAAATCGCAACCAGCTCACCGAGGTCGTGGTTACTAACACAATTACCCAGTTATTAACTATGCACATTAGCTAATTATAAAAATAATAAATAATTAGTATCCTTATTACTTTTTTCTACTTATTAAAAAATAAAAAATACTTAATAAATTATAGAAAAATATACTTGTATTATAAATGGTTATTAAAAATATGCACTTAAAGATAAAAGCACAATAACAAAAAAAAAAAGGGGAAAAATGTACTTAATACTTAATAAGAGCACTATAAAAACAAAAAAGCAATTAAGAATAACGCACAAATGAAAAATAAAATTTTTTTTTTGTGTAAAAATGTAATTGGAAATTACTACAACAAAAAATTATCCTAGCTAATAATTAGTAATGGTCGCTGTGGCGTAGTGGTAGTGCGTTGGACTGCTACGCAAAGTGTCCGTGAGTGAGTATTTTATGTTCAAATAAACTTGAACATAAAATACAGAAGCATAAAAAATCTGGAACCTGTGAATTTGTCAGAATTAATAACAAAATATTATATACAAAATTTTCAAAATTGTTTTTCTCTTTGTAATTATTGTAAGAATAGGTTGGTCATGGTATCCAGCTTTAACATCTATAGCTATAATTCCCCACTGGTGACTATCGAACATGGACGTGGCTGGATAATAAACGGTCATTTTAACTTAATCCATATGATCGACCTCGACTACTTCAACACAGCCTTGACTAAGTTATCTGAGTCAGCACGATATGAAGTTAAAAATGAAGCCATCAAGTCTGTTCTACTATTATCTTAACCAAACTGGTTTCCGCCTGGAAGAACTGCAAGCACGAAAAGCAAGAAGGACTCGCTCCATCGATTGGCTGGGTTCTGTGAGGAAGTGGATAGCTGGTTCACCAGACGCTGTAGACTGGGACAACATTTTAAGAAGTCAAAATGAGATCGTTACAAACAATAATCAACAGTATCTTGTGAACGAAAAAATATTCAACGCTACTCGTGAATCAATTCAGAAGACGAATGAGATGATACTCCACATCAACTCTATCAACAAAAATATTAGCGAATAAAATTTAGAGCTTCTGGTAAAGTCTTATTCTTAAAGAACAAGTATCAGAGATAGTGCGAGCCTGTCAAATGGCAAAAACTGGTACCACGAATCTACTGGAACGAGACGAAATCAATCGATTAATTGTCGAGGCGGACTCTACCATACCAGAATGCAATGGACCCTGTCGAATATAGAACAGTATCAGTTTACTCTAACGGAACGATGCTCTTATTTGTGCTGTCAATGCCTAAAGTAAAACCGGAATGTTATCGCGTGATAATTACTCGAGCAACTATCCTAAATGGCCAACATATTGAACTTTACTACGATAAAGTCTTAATGAATCAAGAATCATTCATAAGCAATACCTCCATCTGCTCTGCGAAATCCTTAAATAAAATACCTGAAGAAGCATGTTTGGCAAGATTGCTAAGAGGCGGCGATGCGAGATGTCACTTCGAACCAGACAACAACAGAGTAATCGAGCTGATCGACAACACTACACTTTTCCTGACGAACTTCCAAGGAAGAGTTCAAAGCAAACGTGATTCAAAGACCCTAAATGTAACATTTGTCATTTTTCTGAACAACGAAACTATTTCTGTGGGAAACCAGTCATTCACCAGCACATCGGCGAGCATGTTACAAGCTTTGCCACCCGCACTAGTCAACCTAACAAATAACGGACTAAGGCTGAATCTAGATTACATTCACGGACTCCACCACCTCGAGAAACTTGGAAAAAATGTTCACTCTTCACTAATTGTTGATGGAGTCTTGTCAGTTATTGCCGCTGTTTGCTATACCATCTGGAGGAAGCTTACTTCAACCATCACGTTTCCTAATCTTGAACAGCCCACAAACCCAGACCAGTCAGTCACCCACACAAAAGATGCACAATCCGCGGGACGCAGATCTTTAAAGGGGGAGCAGTTAACACACTCCAGCCCAGCCCAACTCAACTCAACACGCGCCAACCAAACTCGCCAGCCACGAACATGCAGCCGTAATACGATCCTCAAAGTCATGGTCAACCAAAACGTGGGAACGCAGCTGCAGACACGTCACTCCAAAGTGCATGGGAAACGCAGCGTCAGCGCGTTTAGACTAAGTTAGCTTAGCAAATAAGTTTATTGTGCATGGGAAGCGCAGCGTCATCGCGTTTAGGCTAAGTTAGCTTAGCAAATAAGTTTATTGGTTAATTAAGCCATCGAGAATAATAATAAATTTTATTTCATTTTAATTATTGTGTTTTATTTACTTTGCAGGTGGAAGCAAGGAGCCAGTGGGGCTCCCAACATCAATTTTTTCGAGTGCACTTTGGTGCACTCGTTAACTTACATAATCGTACATAGCCATAAATGTATGTTTTATACATCCTATGTATTTATCTACTAATTCTGCTGCATATTTTTAGGCTCACATTCACAATAAGAAAAGGAAGAAAAACGTTAATTTATTTTGTTAATGCTGCATTGCCACTTCTTTTTGAACTGCCATATCTAGGACCCTCACCCTCCCAGAACTAAGCTTGTTCAACCGTTTTGCTCTTAAGACTTAAAAACAATTTATACAAATAATAATATGTACATATATAAACGAGAAAAAACTGAATACACAAGTTAAGGAAACTAATGTTTAGTTTCCAAAAAAAAACAAATTTTTTACATTTTTTATAACCGATTTATTCGAACGTACAAACAGAAGTGACTTAAAGCTAATTTACAATTTTACTTAACACCTACATATGATATTGTCATCAATTTAGCAATTGGGGGATTCTTGGAATTTAGTTGCACAAGTGCAACTGACTGAAAGTGGATCAGACGCTGAGTTGGCAATTTTTGATATTAACAAATTTGCGGGAAAAGAAATTATGAAATAGTATATGGAGTGGTTAAAGCGTTGACCGCGTTAACTCTTCCCCTCTTAAAGACGGTTGTCCGCAAGCGTTTGTTTAAAAAAAAGGTATGTCATTGAACTTTGGATAGGTGGGTACACTTTGAAGTGTAGGAATTGCAAAATTTGGTATTACTTGTTGTTTTGCTTCTGTCGGTATTGAGGTTTGTATTATAATTTCCTTTTTTAATTTACAACATGTTCTTAATGCTATTACAGATGTTACAAATATGCTTATTTGTATTAGATACTTATTCATAGTCGAATAATAAGAAGTACAATATGTTTGGTATTATTGATGTGTAGTTCGCTTAACACTTCGAGCGACAAAACATTCATAAATTCTTTTTCGAGTGGAGTTTGTTGAAAAATGGGTGGTTCAATATTTAATTGTGGTGCCATGACATTTTTGAATGACTGTTTTCCTATTTTAATTGTTTCATTATGAAATTTTATCAAAAATGTATCATTTAGAGTGTAATTTTTGTTTTCGATAAGTATTATATCGTTACAATTATTGAGTAAAATAACTCCTGGTTCTATTTCATCTATTTCGTTTATATGTGGATCATTAGTGAATGTGCAAAATGAATTTAGGCCTTTGAGTAATGGAGGAATGCAAGTGTCGTTGCCAATATTGATTATTTCGTTTTGATGACACATTTTTACTGAATTATAACTTTTACATGTATTAACTACAGCGTAAATTTCTTTTTTATTGTGAATAATTTCTTAGTACTTAATTTTAATCGTCCTATTGTGCTTTTTTATAAGGTTCTATCGAGCGTACTGTGCGAAAGACTGAACCAACAAACTGATTGGACCTTATCAGTGTGGTTTCAGGCCTGGTAAATCCACCATCGACCAGATATTCACACTATGCCAAATCCTGGAAAAGACCTGAGAAAAACAGATCGACACCCAGCATCTATTTTTCGATTATAAAGCCGCCTTCGACAGCACGATTAGGGATCACTTGTACGCCGCAATGTCTGATTTTGGTATCCTGGTATACCTGAAAAGCTCATTCGTCTTTGCAAAATGACACTGACCAACACCACCAGCGCAGTGAAAATTGGGACAGACCTCTCCGCACCATTTGATACCAAAAGAGGTTTCAGACAAGGTGACTCCCTATTGTGCGACTTCTTTAACCTTATACTGGAGAAAATAATTCGAGCTGCGAACATCGACATCTCTGGCACTATCTTCCACAAGAGTGTGATGCTGCTAGCATACCGCTGATGATATTGACATCATTGGCAAAAACGCTCGAGCAGTCAGTGCAGCATTCTCCAACCTGGAAAGGGAGTCTCGTCGAGTGGGTCTAGTGGTCAACGAGGACAAAAAGAAATACCTTTTGTCAACAAACAAAGAGTCACGGCGTCTTGGACAAAATGTCACTGTTGACAACTACACTTTTGAAGTCGTCAAGGATTTCGTATATCTAGGATCCAGCATAAACACCAACAATAATGTCAGCCTTGAGATCAAGCGGAGATTAACTCTTGCCAACAGGTATTACTACGGGCTCAGTAGGCAATTGAGAAGTAGAGCTCTCTCTCGACCGACGAAAATAACGCTCTATAAGTCCCTCATCCTTCCCGTCCTAATGTATAGCGCAGAGACGTGGACATTGACCATCAATGAGGCTTTTAGGAGCGTTCGAGAGGAAGATACTCCGTAAGATCTACGGTCCAGTATGCGTGGACGACGTGTATCGAATAAGATGTAAGGATGAGCTGTATGTATGAGACCAGGTGCAGGCCAACCTGACTGCACTTGGCCTTATCAACTGGCGCCAGCGCGCGCATAGCAGAAGTGACTGGCGAAGCTTTGTAGAGGCGGCCAAGACCGATCATCGGTTGTAGTGCCAGTTAAGTAAGTAAGTAAGTATTGTGCTTTTTTACTGGTTTTAGTAGTACATTAGTATAAGTTTGTTCTTTTGTTAATGGTATCTTAATAATGTAAAGTAACATTGTTTGGTTATGCAGTATTTTTATATCTGCTAATTGCAACGCTTCTTCTATTGACTGAAAAGGCATATTTTCTTCTTTAAGTTTAATAATTCTAGTTTCCTCTGAATTAAGGAGCATTGAATTTATGATATTATTGCTTGCCCATTGATGACATATTTAATATTTATAAGTTCTTCTTTTATAATTTTAATTTTGTTGTGAGCACTTTGGATCATGTTGTTATAAAGGTCGTCATCCTTTCTAATAGCGTTCATTATATTATTACTTATTTTTGTTAAATCGTTAATTCTTTCATTTATTTTTTGTATATAATTATTTGGTTGTTATTGTTATTATTAAGTTGATTCATATTATTTTTGATTAACTCAAAATCATCGTGGTCGGGGCTTCCGGCAATATAATTCCATGCCGTGCCGATTATGTTAATAGCTCCTTTTTGCTTTTTTAGTGTTATGGGTACAATTGACTTCAGGATTTGCTGGGATTGATGGATGTCATGGTAAAGGTAGGGAAGGAATATGTTGTTTAGGAACGTCTTTATCCACCATGGTGAGTATGTCGTCTAGAAAGTTTCCGTATTGTTTCAAATATGTCGAGTGTATTATCTTGAAGGTGCCGTCTTGAATTTTTGCTAGTCCATTGTCGATGGTAATCATGTGTGTCGATGAGTAATTGAATAATTGAAATTCGGCATGACAAGTGATAAAGATTGATACAAATATGATTGCAGCGAGTTGCTCCATCGTCTTTTGTGGGCGTTGCATCGAGGGTTGTTGCAGAATTATTTCTGGTTTCGTTATTTATGTATAAATTTTTTTTTTTTTGCTGGTGCGTTACACCTCCCGTTTACCTTGGAAGTTACTAGGGGGCCTCTTTTCTCACAGTTCGCTTAGTTGTAGTTCTTTAGGGCACTGTTTTTCTTCCTCTACACTGATTGAGAGCTTTTTAATTGGATATATTTATAAGGTTTCGCGTTTGCACTTCTTGAGGGCTTTTTCGCTTGCACCATGTGGGCTTTGCGCTTGCACTACTTGAGGGCACTGTTAACGCGTGGCTTTGTCGGCACAATTACTGTACTACTTTAGGACTTTTGTAGCAGGACACGCGTTTGTTTTATATTTACTCGGGCGCCAGGTAAGAAGTGACTTAAAGCTAATTTACAATTTTACTTAACACCTACATAAGCTATTGTCATCAATTTAGCACTTGGGGGATTCTTGGAATTTAGTTGCACAAGTGCAACTGACTGGAAGTGGATCAGACGCTGAGTCAGCAATTTTTGATATTAACAAATTTACGAGAAAAGAAATTATGAAATAGTATATGGAGTGGTTAAAGCGTTGACTTACATAAGTGTTTAAATATGTATGTATAATTATACAAGTTACAACCCCCATCTAACGACAACTTCCCATCCAACAACAACTCAAGCAAACCGTATGCGCATGCCACCTTCAAGTGCATGCGCTGCATATCGCAACAACAACTTATATGCAAGCCTTGTGCGCGTGTAACCTTCAAGTGCAGACGCTGAATATAACAACAACAACTAATATGCAGGCCGTATGCGTGTGCAAGCTTTAAGTGCATACGCTGCATTTTGGAGGTGTCAAATCTCACCGTGCGACCGAACCATCAATGGATCAAGTGACTACATGGAATCATCGACGCTCGCACCGTGGGACCGCTGACCGCAGCATTAAATTAGTATAAGAATATCTAACTTGTTAGCTAGTAAGTCAGTTGAAGTTTAAGTGTAGCTAAGACATATTATAAAAGAATAAAATAAGTTTAATTTGAAACTTTTGTCTTTTGAACGCGAGCAAGTGTTTGCTCGGGAAATTATATTTTTTTAAGGTCGTTGTCGTTAACTTACATACTATAACTAAACATGTATGTATGAGAGTATGCATGTATGAATAAAGAATGAATGACAAAAAAAAAAGCTCAAATTGGGAAAATTATGCAGGTGGCGATATATATGCATATTAGTTTTATTTTGGAGATTGACATGAAAGGTATATGTAGGATTCCCAACTCCAAAACTGTAATTTTTGGTGCTGCATTGATAAAAATACAGGATATAGCAAGGAAATGCAGGATATTTATAAAATTCAAGATAATTAAAATTCGTGTAATTAAACTGTCATAACCAGAGATGCAAACCGGTTTTGAACTAAACCAATTTTGAATCGAACCATCCGCACTTTGAGTTACTTGAACCGAACCATGTTCCAAAACGTTTTTGTGTGTTTTCTTCACTTGAACCAAACCAAAAAGATTTGGTACAATCAAATAAAATATCACTTTTGCAGCACTATTTTCTACATGTATGTCATACGTGACTGTTGCCGCAAGGGTCCTGGGTTCAATTCCCGACTATGGTATCTTTCGTTTATGCACAAGTACAATTAACAGCAAGTGTTTTTAGTGCTTGTCCATTAATCTTCCAATCTATATTACTCTAAGTTTTTGTTGAAATTTTGTCCAGTTTTTGGTCTGTTACATATATGGCCAGATGAAAAGAAAGGAGAATAAGAAGAAAAAAGGACAAAATTTAAATAAGAGGAAAGGTTAATTTAAGTTAGGTCAGAGTGGCTGTCCTATAAAAGAACACACATACTGTGGTTCCTAAATTGGAGCGTTATTCATCTTTGATAGGGCTTCGCAATTGTGTAACGTTAATCCTAAATAAGAGTGTAGCGTAAAATGTCGAATCAAATCTAATATGGATACAAAAATATTTATTTAAATGCAGCTGGGAATTTTTTTTATGCTTTGTTGCAGACAACTTCAATTTCGAACGCTCTGCCAAAATTTGAAATTGTATTAGGTTGGCGTTAGCGCGTTACTTAATTCGGGTTGCTCCATACAAAATGTATGAAAAGATGAATCCTCGCTTGTAGAGATAAGATGTTTTGTCAAAAGGGCACTAATACATATAAACTGCTTGTTATTATAAGATTGTTTTACCTATTTCTATCACCTCGATAAATTCAAATTCTAATTATTTGTTCTTGGAAAATTACATTTATTTTAGTTTTAAAAATGTGTCGTTTTTTTATCGGGCTAGTTTTGCAAAAAAAAGAAACAACGGTAAGTATCGATAGTTTTTTTTTTTAACGATTTTACCTAGCTCTAATTGGGAACGGTACTTGGGAGCTTCGGGTCCTTACATCAAGAATGAGTGCGAATAATTAGAACGACGTACTTGAAAAGGCATTTTCGGTCCAATTTCATGGAGTTTCCAGTATGACTATGCTCCAATTCACACTGCGAGGGTGGTGCAACAATGGTTTAACAGTAAAAATGTGCCTTTATTGGAATACTCCGTCGTCATGAACAGATTCGACGTTTGCTCTGCCGTCACTGTACCCAAGTATACGAAACTGTCGACATGCTCGACTAGTTTGCCCGCAATACTCAGGTTGCGTTGGCTGTTTTTGTTCCATTCTGTGCTAAGTAAATTAGTTTTTCATACAAAACCTCTTGTCGTTTGTCTTAAATAGGACCAAAGAACACCTCGATTCAACACTAGATGTCGAACAGTCGATTATTCAAGTACATAACTGAGAAACTTTATTATTCCATCCTAGCTCAAATATATGTACATAAGTGATATTATATACATATATTATAGGTTACCTCGATTTTTTAACCGAGCATGCTTTCGGATACAAGGCATTTCTTTGTAATTTTTAGAATATTAAAAATTATGGTGGCGTTGGCATACATACTTCACTTACTTATGTAATCATGCAAAGGAATAACTGCAATGCAAAAATGCATTCTGAACATGTACGAGTATAACTGTCGTTGGGTATACCTTTATGCATGATCTTATAAACAAATACGTATAAACATATACATTCATATATATATATATACAAACATATACATACTTATACCTACATATGGTATTAAAATAAATAAGAATAAGAACGCGTTCAAGCATATGATAACGTAAAATTTAATAAAGACAACGACAACTGTATGTGACAACAACTTTAAATGCAAACATCCAAGAGCAAATTAACTACAAATTATTTCCTTCGCCCTCCAAGCTCCTGAAACGCAATGATAATGACCTAATCAAATATTTACTGCATACAAAGTCTGCTAAAATAACTGAAAACAAAAGTGAGGAAAATAGGAAAACAATTGCCACAGAAGCAACATCAGCAACTGCAACAGCCGCAGGTTCAAGCACAAACATCATCGACAACAACATGGTCAGAAGCAATAACATCAAATGAACAACAACAGATACGAAATTCTTGAAGTAGAAGAAGAACAGAACCAAAGTAGTTCTGCACCTAAGGAAAAGATATATACGATATAAAAGTAATAAGTGGTGATCGGGAGAAAATAAAAAAATCGTTATGTTTTTAAAATCTAAAATGGGTTTAAATCGCTACTTACTGGAAAATCAGTAAATTTCTTCAAAATTTAGTAAATCAGGCCGAAAAAATTAGTCAATTCTGGTACGGCGATGTAAATAAATTAGGGAATCAAGCTAGAACACTCCCTTAAAATATTTGTGTAAGTATTAGCTTTGTTTCTTCTGTCACGTATGTAAGATAACTACCGCAGTGACAAAAGTACACTCATCCCTGCTTAAGTATTTTGTGGAAAAACTTGGCAGAACTGTCATACAACTGATAAATTATTGAATTTAAAATATATTAATTAGCATTTACCAGCCAAATAACTGAAAAGCAAAGTTTTAAAAGTAATAAATAAAAGATCTGATCCACTTTTCAGATCGAAAATTTAATATGTTGACATCAAAGATTCTACCATTGCTTAAAGTAACAAAATTATGCAATTAAAGCATTTGGTTCCTTAAAGTTGTTTTTAAACTTTAAAATTATTTTCTGCTTATTTACTCTTTTTCATGGAATAACCAAAAAAAAAGTAAAACAAAATGAATGAGAAAAAAAAATAAAGACACAAGTTTATTCTACGATGCCTGGAAAACCAACTTTGTTTACAAATCAAGAAAACATCAAAAGCATTTATTTTATCTTTATCATTTACTCAGTTAAAAAAACGAACAAACAAATAATGATAAAATGTGTGCGCTGAGGAAAAGAGGGTGGGGTATATTCATCGCAGTAAAAAAATGGCATTTTGTTTGCCACGCTGCAACACTTCCTCTTTAGAGGACACACTTAAATAACTTGAATTTACATTGCGCATCATTCGAAGGAAGCGCTTAATGAAAGATTTCTTGGAGACACAAAAAGAGAGAAGTTTTTCCAGCTGATATAAAACGTCTCAAAGAACGTGCCGAGAGCCCATTGAGCAGAGCTGTAAAATAATGTAGTCACTACCAGTTTTAAGTGTGTTGGCTTTGTTTAAAATTGGCTGAATATTTTTGTGAATAAAGA
This sequence comes from Palloptera scutellata, assembly GCA_958295655.1. Taxonomy (NCBI): domain Eukaryota; kingdom Metazoa; phylum Arthropoda; class Insecta; order Diptera; family Pallopteridae; genus Palloptera; species Palloptera scutellata. The sequence continues at coordinate 16,039,851 of OY282453.1, forward strand.
ATTAAGACCATGAATTCATAAGTAATTTTGAAGTCAATGACTGGTCATCCTTTTGTAAAGTCATGAATGCGTAGTCTCGACTGACTTGAAGTCAATTGAAGTAACCAACATATGGGTGAGAGCCAATATTTTTAATTCTCCAATATAGGTGAGAACATTAAAACAGTGCGACACTACTTTTCGGGAATGAGGTTTTTCATTTTGAATGGAAGATTATTTTTTCAATTGAAGATTGTTTTTTCATTATGTAGCGTAGTGGTAGTGTGTTGGACTGTTACGCAGAGTGTCTAGGGTTCGAATCTCGGCATAAGCCTTAATCCAGCAAAGTCAAAATGCTTGGTAATAGCGAAGAAAATCATTGACATTTCCACTGCCCCTAACCTTTCATTAAACGGAAGCAATATTGAATACGTAGACTCTGCAAAAAATCTAGGGGTAACCTTCAACAGAACTCTAACTTGGAATAACCACATAAGTAACACGGTTGGGAAAGTCTACAGCATGCTTCGTGTTCTTTGGACGACGCAGTACTTTACTCCTCTTCATATTCGAATGCTACTTGCTAAAGCATATCTCATACCAACAATGCTATATGGCTGCGAAATATTTGCAAATTGTGATAGTCTAAGTAAAAATAAATTAAATATTCTTTTCAATAACATTGTTCGTTATGTGTTTGGACTAAAACGAAGAGATCATGTTTCCCAGTATGCTAAAAGAATCCATGGCTTAACCTTTGATAACTTACTGAACTATCGAACGCTTTTATTGTTGCATAAAATTATATGTAATGCAGAACCCAGTTATTTGTTTTCGAGATTAAACTTTTCTATATCCAATCGAACTAATATGATTAACTGTTTACGTATTTCTTGTTTAACGTCTGAAAGGCAGTTTTTTGTACACTCTGTTCGTCTTTGGAATGCACTTCCTAATAGTTTAAGATCTGGTAATAATGCTGTGCAATTCAAAAATAAACTAGCGCTATTTCTTTCTTCGCTGTAATAGGAAATAATGAAATATATCATGTTATTAAAATTTTTTACGAATAGATGAATAGATGTTTAATGTTTAATTTTAAAGTAAAGTTTAAATTTGTATGTCATGCAATATATATTATAAGTCGTATTTAATCTTGTTTATGCTACATGCTGCCGGTACTGCTAATAAGGTTTTAAACTTTGTTGTGCCGGTTTTCGAAAAAATAAAAATAAAATAAATAAAAGTAGAAAAAATAATTTTTCCACACGGCACCACCTCTTGGCAGGCAATGGCAAATCTACAAGAGTAAAACGTTCCTATGAAAAGCTTTACACTTCGCCGATCGGATTCGGCATAAAACTGTATGTCCATTCATGTACAAATATAACACACGACATGAGTGGATGCGAAAAGCTCGGCCTAGGCCCTCCATGGGCATTAAAAGAAAGAAAGAAAAAAAGAAAAAAAAAGAAAAAGTAATATGAAGGCATTATGGCATTTACGTATTCAAGAGCTTGAATAAATCACAATAGGAAACAGTTATATGGCAGCTATGAGAAAAAATTATTGAATTGCATTTACATATGTCCATAGATATTGTTGTCAATAATAATTTTCAATAAATGATTGCACTCATTAAAGCTGCAGTCGCAATTGTGATGACTACGACTTCAATCGTAATATGAACTCGTGCTATTATTTTGACTTGCATTTATATTTCTACAGAAGTCATAGTTGACAATTGAATTAAAAGTCATTGACTTTAATTAAAAATATTACGTGATTTCATTTTTGAAATCACAAGTCTCAAATGGAATGAAAGACTGACTTAACTGAATGCATTTGCAGAAACTTCAATGATTGCCTCAGTTATTTGAGGCGACGATTCTTAAGTATAGTTGTAAATATATTTTATACATTATTTGCAAAAATCAATATTTATTTCAATTTAATATAATTATAGCATAATATTAACGATTGGGAGTGCTTTTCTGGGAAGCGTTCACAATTTTCCCGTTGGGGTTATTCGAAGCGCGAAGTTTTAGTCACAAGTCATTGAGTGAGTGAGCCAGTGAAAGGAAATGACTGAATTTGCCATTTTCAGTTAGTTGCACAGATGTTGAGAATTGAAAACTGAGAGCGACAAAGACAGAGAGAATTATGGTTTTTCCATTTGGGTTGAATTTGTAATTTATTGATTCATTATTTAATGTTATAATTGCTGCTAATCAATGATGATGTGAACCCATTACATCAAATTAACATTAGAGACAATATACATACATAAATACGAAGTTGAAGCATTAGCTTTAGCATCAGCAACCCCCAATCAAGTAGCAAGAAATAATTATATATATAATTTTCGTAACTACAATTTTCCAAAATATTCACAAAATAATTTCACTTTCAATTTATACAATACTGTCACATAAATGTTTATACTGTGAGTGTTGTGGCGTGACGTGCATGGTATACTATTTTTGATGGACTGTTAGATGACATATGATCTGATCAATATGCACTTAAGTGGAAAAAATATTGTTTTGTAATTCTAATTTACTTCACAATAATTTTCACTCAGAGGTACATATTTTTGAAAAAAAGGATTTCTCACTTATGAGGAACCGTGGCGGGTTCCGAAACGATCGTATGATCTGCCTGTAATATGAATGTGGTCATTCTTTTGGCATAAATGTTTTTATAGCCGAGGCTTAGTTGTTCAGGCTAAGTTTTACCAAACAGGTTCACTTCCAATGGCGGGAAGTCAACTCTTGGCTCGCGCCACGATTTATGTATGCGTTGTGCCTTTTACCCTTTTTTTCTGAAGCTAAAAAATCTTTAATTCTAATTGAATTGAATTGATGTAAGTTTATTGCAACAGTTAATGATAATAAATAGCAACACTAACACAATCTTACACTTACTTAATCTGTTTATCGGTGTCCTGTGATCACATCTGTGATGTGGTCGCTGTGACGTAGTGGTAGTGCGTTGGACTGCTACGCAGAGTGTCCGGGGTTCGAATCTCGGCACAGGCGAAATCAAAAAAGTAGAAAATAATTTTTCTACACCGCACCACCTCTTGGCAGGCAATGGCAAACCTACAAGAGTAAAAATTGCTATGAAAAGCTTTTCACTTCGCCGTTCGGATTCGGCATTAAACTGTAGGTCCCTTCCATTCATGTACAAATATAACACGCACAACATGAGTGGATGCGAAAAGCTCGGCCTTGGCCCTCCATGAGATGTTGTTCCATTAAAAGTAAGTAAGTAAAGTAAAGTAAGTGATTGCATTCCCTCCCCCGCCTTCCTCCCACCTATCAATCTTCCTTCCAATCAACACAATGTTCTGCATTCATAGGGGTACACAAAGTATTCATACTCAAAGCATGCGAATTTATTTGCCAATTAATAATATAATTATAATCTTACAATAATCATCATTATACATAATAATCACATCATCATCAAAATATTAATTATTGAATATTATCAAAAATATGAACTGAAAATATTTGAAAACTATGTATTAAAATTTTTTAATTTTTTACGAAATAAAAATTCTGAGATTAACTTATCCTTTAATTTTGAAAATCATTAACGTTTTCATTTTCTTGCGTTAACTCAAGTCCGTTAACCATAATTAGGAATGTCAGATAGCTGCTACGTTTGACCTCAAGTTCCGGCTCATGTTGTTAGAGAAGTACAATATTCCCAAGACACGTAAGGTAAAGAAAATTATGGTGCATGAAAACCATTACCTCGATCAGGAATGAGACTGATATTTCGTGCAGCACAACCAGCAATAACGAGATGCTGATAATTTTTTCAGTGGTGTCACTCGCCTTTTTGGTGAACTTGTTTATCAAATACAACACAACCATCCCCTACTTTTTGGTTAACGCTTTTCGTCCGCTCAGCTCTGATACATCTATTGTATAAACTAAAGTTGAAATTCAAGATTTAATGCAGTTTAATTGTACATATGTATATAGAATATAGTATTCTACAGTACTGTAAAAACTCCTTAGTTTCTACATTTTGTGGAAGGACTGTAGTCACCAAAGCTTCCTGTGGATCTGCCATTAGTTATCCCCAACTGCATGTTTCGAAACCCACACAGTTTTACCCCAAACCAATAAAATTCTAACTAATGACCAAAACACCGAACGCTTTTGAGAACACGACAAATAAATGAGCAAATTTTAAGTTACAAAAATTAAAAGTATGTACTAGAATAGCAAATTTTTTGGATATCGCATTCTTTACATCACAGGAAAAGAAAAAATATTCGTTGACAATGTATAACGTTTCTAATTTATGGAGTGATACTGTACATATCTACTATGTATGCATAAGTATATATGTAAGTACGAGTATGTATGTGTATGACAAAATAAATCATAACCATCGTCATGATGACATTGATGATAATTATCTATGTATCTCTATTATCAGCATTAAATCACAATTCCTCTGTCGAGAGTTATCACTGAAAATTACGGTCTAATGTGATTTTTATCGTTCGCTTTCATGCTAATGTATATCATGAACCGAAATAAAAAGTATTATTAATAGATATATATATATATATATGTTTGCGTGTATATATATATATGTAAGAATTTATATACTTAGTAAAAAAGAACAAAGGGAAAACTCAGTAATGTGTGTTAATAAACGTGTAATAAACCCAGCAGGAAAAGTAACACTTCTTTGTACATTTTTGTATAAATTGAATGAATCAATAACACTGTGTGACATCAAATCAAATTGGATCAAGTTTGAATTGGTTAAAAAGGCAAATAATAATACTTTCTTGTCAAGTTGTTCTGACTGTTGGGAAAACTTTATTTCACATTTTACTTGCCGTTTTTTACACATATATGGTTACATTGGTTTTAGATATATCATTTTAACGGAAAAATTAAAAAATTCTTAAGTCATTCGAATTATGTTTTGAATATTTTTTTCGCATTGTGTAATTTTATCAATTTTACTTTCAATTATTTGTTTAAACAACGAATTACATTTCCGAGCGGCAATTAATTTAAGTTGGTATCAACAAAAGCGTCGATTACAGCATCGATCTTATTATTTCCGGCATAACATTTTCCCGAAGACCATACAAAAACCAGACTGAAGTCCAGACCAAAGAACAGATCAAAGACCAGATCAAGGACCAGACCGAAAAACAGACCAAACACCAAACCATAGACCAGGCCAAAGACATCACACCAAAGACCAGACTAAAGACACGAGACCAAAAACACCAAACCAAAGACATCAGACAAAAGTCACCAGACCAAAGACACCAGACCAAAACAAAACCACCGGATCAAAGACACCACACCAAAGACACCAGACTAAAGACATCAGACCAATGAAACCAGACCAAAGATACAAGTTTGCTGCAAGGAATGGCTTACTGGTTGCCAATTATTTGCTGGGTTATATTCATACCCAATGTCATATTATGAATATGCATATGTACCTACCTACATATATACATAGTATGGAGGTATGTATCTTTTTTGAGATGAAATTCAAGGGTTGTAGATAAAGTTGGGTTTGTAACATTAAAAGCAACAAACACAGCAGCAACAATGGCAATTACAACAACAACAAAATAATGTTAGCCTTCCATGTATGTATTCTGTGTACGTATACAAATGTGTACGAGGATAGCAAGCGAACGAGCGAAAACCAAAGCAAATGAGCCAGCTTATTCATTATCAACCAATAACGATTTTTATCACTGTTTAAGCTTTTTCTAATCATTTATGTATGTATGTATCCTTGTGTGAAAAGGAACCAACACTCATTAAAAACATATACATAATAATGTATTTTATACAATCAAATCTTTTAACATTTCCCCCATTTTCACGCGGATTTACACTTAAATAATAATAGAGTTGCACATAGAGTTTTATCATTTCCTTTTAATCGAGAAAGAGTATTACGATATACATATATTTAATGATTTGTATATGTTGTTATAATGGTTTTAAAACATTAAAACATTAAAAATTGGAATCAATTTCAAGCACTCAAAAAACCTTGTATCAAAAATTTTGTTTCGACTAAACCATTGAAACAAATGCTTCAGCAGGCAGCAGTACTGAATCATTAATCTTAGGATTGGGATCCAGTACCAATGCCTCAGCCACAATCGTGCGGGCCCTCAACTTCGGGTAGTGTTTCTAGGACATTGCTATCTAGACCTAAAAGTGCTACCTCAGTGCTTACCACACAGCAGATAATTGCTAATAAACATTAGTGTGTGCCTCGAAGGACCGCCGCTTACCTTGCGAGAATGCCAAGTGCAATCTCTAGGGAGCAATCACGGTGGAACAAAATGTGAAGTTAGAGGGCACAGTTGATTAACACGACAGACCAGTGACCTCTAAGAGGTAACGGCTAAGACTGGGCTGTCTCTCATGGGTAGTGGTCCCGCCAGAAGTTTTAAGGATGTTACGGAGGATCACCTATTAAATAAATAAATAAATGTAGATATGTACCTTGTACATACTATATATGTAAATGATGATCAGCGTGCATAGCAGAGCCATGCCCGCCTGCCTGTGTACACGATAACTCAAGTAAAACTTAAGCAATATCAACCAAACTTTTACTTTTGTTCAGACATTTGTTTTTATCACGAGGAAGTGGGCGTGGTACCTTGCATACATGTGAAATTTTCCAAGAAAGATATTAAAAGAAATTTTAAAGCGATTTGAACAAAACTCGTTACAACTCATTGAAATTCTCTTCAGTAACTGTTTGGAAAATTCTGAACAATGTGTAAAAGGCACGCCTACTTCCCGAACAAGTGAAATGCAATATCAGAGGAAAGCAAATGGAACCAAATTTAGCATACATAGTTAAAATAACTCAAAAATAACTAATGCGAAAATTACATTACATTGGGAAATAACCAACTCATACAAAATTTGGTAAAAAAAATATTTTTACGTAAAAACCATAAACATTGAATCGACCCCGGCCGAACTTTGCTTTCGGTATTTTTCATGTTTTAAAGTAACAGTGTCTTATAGAAGGCAACAGGCAATATACGTTTCACCAACAGGGATACTCTCTTCAAAAGTTTTTGATACCCACAAATTTCTTTAAAAATTGTCATAGACTTGAGATAATGAAATACTTTATTTGGAAAAATGTCCCACATAATAACAAGAGAGAGGCGCATAAAAATACATATTTAAAAATTTTCATGACGAACCATCATCAAAGTTGTAGGAATTCAAATTAATAAATATTATTTATAATCAAGAACCTAAATTCCAATAGTATAAGTAGTACGTGTATATAAGAAATTGGTGAGAGCTTGGTATGGTGGGTGTTCCATTTCGAAGAATACTTTTTATTAGACGTTGCCAGGATGACAAGAGTGACACAGATCACTCTAGTTCAGCTGCACTACTTCTTCGCCTGACGCATAAGGAAGACATTGCTCTAATTCAGTAACCTTGGGTTGTTAGGGAATAATTAGGGAATAAATCAGGTTGTTCCACGCTTTAGAATAAGGTAAACACAGTTAATGTATGCTAATTAAGAAATGCTATAATACATTTATTTTGTAAAGAGATGCAAAGAGCTTTCAGAAGTATCACGCCCACTTTTCGATGTACCCATTTTATAACTGAGCCTCTTCCTGACTATATGTACAAAAATATTAGATATATGTATTAAAATCAGTTGAGTTTGCATAAGTTTTACTTGTAGTTTCATAACAATTTTTTAACTTTTATCTACTACCTTTTTTAAGATCAAAATTAACTCCAAAAATTAATTTCTTTATCCAAAAAACCCTAGTACACAATGGTTAAAAGAATCAGTCGGCCCATAGATCGGGCTCCAGTATAACCTATTCAGAAATAACTTTATGATGGTGGATACAAAGTTTCCTGTATACACACACACACACACACATACATATCCAGGCAAACAATAGATGCACATTTGTATATACATACACGAATGTGTATAACACATCAGTTTATCTACCTAAGTAAGTACCTACATACATACGAGTATAGTATACTCTTATGAATATCAGTGTATACATATGTGCTTTTTTGTCCCATTTTTTTTTAAATATACATACATACATAGGTACAAATTAACGAATTTAAAAATTGTACAATTAACGTTGGGCAAATTAAATTTTCCATCTCTTTTTGATTTTATTCCTACAAATTTTAATGCAAATGTCATGTATTTCAAACTATAATTGCAATTATGCTTCTTATTTACTTTACAATTGTATAAAAAAAAAAAAAAAAAACTTAAGAATAGAAACTATCGAAGTATTTGATGAATTAAACGAACATTCAACTTCCGACCAGTGGCTGTCACTTAAATATTATAAATAAAGAGAAGACTGGGACATATACAAAACCAGTTTCAACGAATTCGAAAGGGAAATAAAACGAGCGAAAAGAAATTCATGGGAAATTTTTTGTGAATCCTTGACTGGAGTCAACGAGGCTTTGGGAGGTTCTATCAAAAAAAAAAATGCATCAGCAACAAAATTTATACACGGCACCACATCTTGGCAGGCAATGGCAAACCCAAAAGAGTAAAAATTGCCTATGAAAAGCTTTTCACTTCGCCGTTCGAATTCGGCATAAAACTGTAGGTCCCTTCCATTCATATACAAATATAATACGCACAACATGAGTGGATGCGAAAAGCTTGGCCTTTGGCGCTACATGCGGTCATAGTCGACTAATAAACTGAAGTTCATTGTGGTAAAGTCATAACACTTGCCACAATGGCTGTCTAGCTCTTTATCGCTGTCCTGTGTGATCACATTCACATTCTCTCATTCTCTCTCCTTTTTCCTCTCACCTATCAATCTTCCTTCCATTCAACACAATGCTCTGCATTCATAGGGGTACACCCTGTGTGTTGAATGTATAAAAAAAAAAAAAGTACTTTAGTGTCCCAAGTTACATCAAGAGGTTTGATGGCTCATGCACATAATCCAGACAAGAATCGCTTGAATTATTAATGGAAGACCATTTCCCGGGAAGTAAGGACGCCGAAAATATGGCAATACCATTGCTAACAACACATCTCGAGAACTGTTTACGGAAATTATTTCTTGCGAAAAGTGTAGGGAAGTCAGAATGGGTTTCATTCCCCAAACCGGGAAACCAAGCCACGTTACTGTAAAAGACTATAGAGAGGCTGATCTCATCCGTTTTATTAAAAACTCTAGAGACACTAATTGGTCTACACAGCACAGAAAAAAATTACTCGAAACTGTATGCAACTCTCAACATGCCTACCTCAAAGGTAAGACAGAGCGCGCTGCATGATGTAGTTGGAATTATTGAACGAACACTAGAGCACAAAGAACACTAGAGCATAAAGAGTATAGAAATGGCAGTCTTTCTTGATATAGAGGCAATTAAAACACCACTAACGAATTTCGAAGTAGGCGAAACTGTCACAAACTGTATATATAACATGATGAACAACAGTGATATAAATTCAGTAATTGGCGACGAAGAGCATACGAGGTATTTATTCTTGCATTTCTGTCAACTATAAGTGAAATTACTGAATCGGTTTTTAGAATATTATTCACTTGGGCAAAAGTAAACGCGTTAGGAGTTAATACTCTTAAAATGGCACAAGGTCTGTGCATAGAGAACTACAAGGTTAACCCATGTAGTTTCGGTAAGTTTCCTTTCCCAAGTAAGGAAAACAGGAATAAATGCAAGTATGCAAGTAAAAAGAACTTTGGGAAAAAATGGGGACTGCAAACATATATCATCCATTGGATCTATACTACAATGATAAGGCTAATCATTTTCTACGACTAAACTTGGTAAGGTGTAAAGTAGGAGCAGTCAGGAGCGCTCCAAAAATGCTTCAAAAGGTGCTCTCAGACTGAAGAAGAAGGAATCCAAGAAGGAATCTTGTTTAAGCATACCAACTACGGACTACATAACTCCTCACTGCGACGTTACTATTGGTATCTATCTAGTTTCTATATCCCATCACGATAAACAGGAGACTTATAATTTTTATCCAATTAAGGGCCAAGGAAATCAGTCGTGATCACCGTTTTGCTCGGTGACTATATCGCTTCATACAAAAATTTTCTACAGAGGTTTCATATAAAGTCCTATTTGGCAATAAAATTTGCATTATTTTTTAATCAATCTGGATGGAACATTAGGAATCTTATTTTCCCAACAAGATACTATTGCACACAAAGTTTGAAGCAATTCAGTATATGTATAAACAAATATAAAACCCATATAACATTTTAGAATTTTTTAAAAATTCGTGTCACAGGTACCATATCAATTTTTATCAATTTTATAGTGCACACAACTGAAAATATTGCTGGTTTTACTCAGAATGTGCAAGAAGAACCAACCACATCAACTCGCCAAAGTTCTCAGGAATTGAAAATTTATTTGTTGGAAATTTTGCATTAAGACCTTGGTCCTTTATGACCTTTGCCGTATAAAGTTCAATTGGTACAGCTGAAGCCATGACTATCCGCTACATTTTCGGTTCGCCAATTGGGCTTTGGAACGCTGGGAAAATGAGGGCAATTTTTAACGAAAAATCATCTTTTCCGACGAAGCTTTAACCTCGGTGGTTACGTTAATAAACAAAACGTTACTAAATAAATCTGGGGTTCAGAATATCCATGCGCTTTGTTGAGAAGCCAATGAGTAACTGTTTGGAATGGTTTTTGGGTAATTTTTCTTTGAAAATGAGGAAGGATGGTAATGGTGTGCACTACCGCACAATTATTTGTGGCCTATTTTAGATGATATGGACTTGTGGCCTATTTTAGATGATATGGACTTGGAAAACATTTGGTTCAAACAAGATGGCGCGCCATGTCACACAAGCCTAGTTTCTACAACAATCGATATTTTGCGTTAAGTTTGAAAATCAAGTTAGTAGCCATTTTGGTAATGTGCATTGGCCACCACGCAGTTGATATTTGACGCTACTGGACTGTCATTTGTGGCGAGCCGTTAAAGATATGTGTTGCCATCTAGCAAACATGGAGCCATCGGGCAAGTACAGCTCTATACAGTCGAAAATGTACTGAGAAATTGGGTTGATCATATGAAAAAAAGAATTGGTTTGTTCCACAATTAACCGGAAGGATTTTACTTTTGCATAATAAAAACCACATAAAAAAAAAATTATTCGTTTCTTATTTATACCAAATTGTAAATGTTCTACACTGTTCTTTGCGATAACCCGGCTTTATAACGGTAGAAATATAAGAAGTTTATGAAAATTAACCATCAAAACAAGAGGAGAATCGAACCCCCAACCTCCAGGGTGAGAGCATAGTACTCTACCCACTAGACTATCGAGGTCGCCGGTACAGACAAACAGACGAACGAACATGGCTAAATTGTCTCGGCATGCACACTGGTCATTTTTACATATACATATATGAATGTGGATATATGTTAATTCCTACGAACATATTTATATGCATGATCAAATCTAGATGACAAAAGAAAAGAGGAAATGGGAAACAAAACTATATTTTCTTTTACACACAAGTTTGTTGTTTGAGTCAATACAAATTCGAGTTGCTCATACGCCACTATGGGCCGCTACCTACACTACTTACCTTTGTAGTGAGCTTGACTGTGTGCTCAGATAAAAAAGCAACAACACAATTACAAACTACATATGCAGCAGGAAAATACATATATACATATATAACTATGTACATAGTATGTATATACATACATTTGTATATATGTTTTATATGTTGTTGGTGGGCATTCACCAATTGAAATTCTGTCTCATTAAAAATTTTCTGATGATTTTTTGCGTCTATTATTTGTACTTTTTGAGCATAGTATGTAGCACCACCCAGCAGGAAAAAAGATTTTTGAAGTGCAGTGAAGTTCGCTGTAGGCGATAACACGTACCTTTTTCCCAGCATTGTATTCTATGTATTGGAAGGAAGTACAACCTTTATAATCCTTTTGGACTTTAGTGATATTTTCATAAAAGGATTGACGCCAATAATTCGATTGGCCTCTCTAAAAGTACAGTAAAATCGACTTGACTTTTTTAAAAAACAAAAGCAATGTTCTTGCTTCGTTCGTTTCACAGGCTATTCGGTGTTAGGTAATAAATGCTCTCTCTGGTAACATAAAAAATAAAATTCTGATTCTTTGCTCACTATCTACTACGACAAACCGCTCATACACTGAACCAGTTGGGTATTGACAATATGCATGTATGTAGTTGATTTAGTTTTAGCAGTAGTAGTGCAACAATAAACAAGAAGCTTTCGTTGCAACAACAAAATAACACAAAAATGAATGAAAGTAAGCAACACAAAAACAAGTAAAGGAAATAAAACGTAAAAAAATAATAGTGAAGGAAGAAAGAGAATCAGCAAAAGAAAAGAAAAGCTTCATTGTTCGCTTTTCAACCAATGTAAAAAATAATAATATAAGAACAAAAAAAAGAAAAAAGTTTAAAAGACTGTAAGTATTCAGTCGAAAAAAGCTACAAAAGCTTGAAAATACGAGACAAAAAAAGATGAAAGTATTTAACAAAAATCATATTCCTATATCCGGCCTTAACGACCTATAAATAAGTAATATTCCTTGAAGTTTTTTTCTGCGTTTTGAGGGACATTGAGGCATGATCTAATTATGAGAAAGTAAAGGAATTACCTGGCCGACTCAAGAAAAAGAACCAAACAAAATCAAATCAAAATAAAATATTTTCCGAAGACAATGAATCTTTCAATATAGTATTAGTGATCCTCATTAAAGCGGGAAATATTGCAAATTCGTATTTGCGCAAATTTGTATACACCGTTCCATGAGCATACTCTGCAAATTTTAAGTGTAAATCAGCTGTTATACAAAGGTATTCGCAATACAATGTTAAATGTGAAAGAAAGATGGATAGAATAGACTTTTAATATGGAGAAAGACCTCAGCTGATATATCCACATATGATACATACACAGTAAAAACTGGCGAGGTTTACGTGGTACACGAGGCGTAAACGAGCTTCCATAAGGACTGCTATTGTCTTGTTCATGCATCAAACCAAAATTTTTAAGGAAAGTAAAGTAATTTGAAGACAATTTTTAAATTGTTAGATTCTGTTGTGCCTTTTTGTTAGTTATTGTGAATTATGACATTCTCTTTACATGTAAGGTATATTTGTGATTGTGCCAGCCACTTGGCACATGTATACTACAGGATTATATGTCTCCTGAACTTTAAGTTGCAACCAACATTTTGTAGCCACAAAGCTGGCATTATAATGAAAGTAATGAATAGAAAAATGCAAGAATAGAATAGAAGAAAGAAAATGATTGCGCACAACAAAAAATGGGTATACATTAAAACCGCATTTCTATTCTCAACGCTACGCTCTTCTATATTCATGGTAATACAAAAAGAAGAAAGACAGGCTCTCATTGTGTGCATTTGTTAACAAAAAATGAAACAACAACTACAACAACATACACAGATAGTATCATCACAGTATCATCATTCATTCAATTCAGTTCGCTTCAGAGTTACCTACCGCACATTTATGCACTTTCACCTTTATTATGGTTGTCGAACGTCGAGTTTGTTGTCGAGTCGAATTAAAATCGGTATTGTGGAACTTAACTACAACGACAATTTTTTTAACAGATTGCACTGAGCGGAAAAAATAATGTGAATGAATGAAAAGATGGAAAGAATAAACGACTTTTTTTGAAGTTTAATTTGTTTTTAGAATTAATGTGATTAAATTTGTGAAAAACTATGAAAATGGACAGCAGCGCCATGTTTTTTTTCCTGACGAAGATGAAAGTGCTGCAGTTGAAAACTTGTCGCGATATATATCAATGAGTTCCGTAAGTTCTTGTATTGTTTAATTGAATTCAAGATTTATCCATAACTTTCGATTGCCAAAGAAAGCCTTTCAATACGTTTTAGTCGAGATTATTTTATTTTTATACGAAAATTTAATTTTTGAACAGCTGTCGACCACAATAATTTCAGTCGACAGTTAACTCAGCTCTCAAAATATCGATTTGCAATAGATTTCTTAATCGACTGTCGACACTCGACAACCTTAATGCCGATTGATAGCCACAACCACAACAAGGGTGATTACCATCGAATCTAAACGATAAGTTTTTGGCAGCTGCCAGAAGGTTACATTTCAATAATTTTTCTCACAATTCGATTCTTGTTTTTCAGAAAAATCCTGGTAGCAGAGCTGTAATAGAATCCTAATATTTTGAGCTACAGTCATTGCGAATGAACTCAGTTTTCTGACTGCAGTCTTCATTTGATACTTATGATTTCAAAAACGAAGTCACAAAGTCTTTTCAAAGCTAATGACTGTTCATTTGATTGGAACAGTAAACTGTAACTTCAGTAGAAATAAGACAAAATAGTAACATGACTTCACATTATTTATGATTAAGCAACCCAACTTGTCTCCTTTTGAGAGGTTTGCCTCCCTCTTCAGCCAAAAATTCTGAAAAAACCCCAAACCTTCTTTTTCACTCAAAAACCTCATTTTCCCTCTAATTAGCCTCCTATTTTACGTCTAGCATTCATATCTAAATTCACATCTGAATACAAATATCCGAATCAAAACAGAATGCAAAAAAAGATCAAAACTGGATATATTGGAAACATTGATTCTCAAAATACGTTCTTTGCTAGTAATTCTTTTCATGTGTGATTAATTTTGTTGAATATATACACATATGTTGAACCTGATTTAACAAATCTTATCTAAATCTAAATATAATTAATGGGCGATCCAACAAACAAAGCGATGACGCAGATGACTTTTGGGGATATGGCCGGAGAATGCAGTTGTGATCGTCGAAGGGAGTGGACGTTCCCACCGTTCTTCTTTCGTGTCGTATATCTTGTCCTATGTTTCCGTCTAATTCGGTGCGGGCGGCAAAATTCTACCTATTGTAATTCACACCGTGAGTGCACATTAATTAATAAAATAATAAATAAATAAAACTAACTAAATAATAATACGTGCGTAAAGGAATCAATAACCAGCCAACAACCAGAACCGTATTGCTGTTGATACATAGTCGACATTGATAAACTGAAGTTAATTGTGGTAAAGGCATAACACTTGCCACAATGGCTGTCTGTCTCTTTATCGGTGTCCTGTGATTGCATTTCCTGCCTCTTGTATTGCTTAAATTTTGTCAAGGCTTATAAATGTCGGGTAATTTCCGTATAGCTTTTTGCAACATTTGCAAACTTAGATCGAATTTCTTCTCGATATATGAGTTTATAAACCTCCCTAAACCCCATATGTATGTGAAGGTGCACATCCACTGGATTTTCACGTGCCTGGGTAATGGCTGGTGTCATTTTTCTCTCCCCATTGGGGTCTTGCTCTTTTTATTAATGAGGATGTCGCGTAATAACTTTTGGTCATTTGCAAAGAGAGTAAAAAACCAAACGTTTTCGTCAATTCCAAACAGCTCTGTTGATAAACCGTACAATTTTGCTAATATTTTCGCAGAGAATTCTTTTCTGCCAGCTAGCGTTCAGCCACTGCCCGTTATCGAATATGTATCTTGTGCTGAGATACATTTTCGAACGCGAGTAGTTAAAAGAGTTCTTGCAAATCTGAACATAAACAAGGCTTCGGGACCCGGCACATGTATTGCGAGCTTGTGCGACAACGCTGACGTGACCGTTGCGCAAACTTTTCAACATTTCATACACATATGGTGTATGAAACAAGACGGAAGTCTTGTTGGAAAGTTGCCAATGTCTAACCAGTTCCTAAAAAGGGCAAGACTACATACCCTGTGAACTATCGTCCCATCGCGATCTGTTCTACGCTATCCAAAGTCATGGAAAGTGTAGCTAACTTATACTTGGTAAAATATCTTGAGCAGAACGAATTGCTTAATGATCGCCAATACGGTTTCCGTCTAAATCGCTCTACGGGCAATCTCATGGCGGTCCTCACCGATTACTCGTACCATAGTGTCATAGTGGGAATAACTTCTCACGATGAATCACGATCTTTCTAACCGCTCTATCCGTTTTGTGATGGATGGCATTGTTTCGGAAGATCGTGCCATTAATGCGGGAGTGCCGCAGGGTTCGGTCCCCTGCCCTACCCTTTTCCTTGACTTTATTAATTTATTCTATCATTAACGAAGAATCCCATTTACTCGTTTGTAGATGAGAGCACCATTTTTCATTCATATGCCTGTTCAAAACGCCCTAACTCTTTGGAGATTGAGAGTGTTTAAGCCACCCTAATGCACCTTTTCTTTCCTATTCATTTTCTCTATCCTTGTTTCTTTTCGTTCTATTTCTTTTCTTGCAATTGCTTTCTTTTAGTTCTTCTCTAGAACAATTTCACACCGGTCGGTTGGGCTCTTCAATAATAATTATACAATTTTCATTCCAATAAATTTGTAAATGTTGTTAAATATTAAATACGAATTCTCAGTGTTTAATTTTCAATCTTTCCTTTAAATAATTCACTTCTGAATTAAACATGGTCCTTCGAGTCATAAAGTGAACCAACGCTTTAACGCACCACAAAAAAGTGCAACAACAACAATAATAACAAAAAATCAACCACCACGAAATCACACACAACAGCACAGCAAGTAGACCCAAAGGAAAAAATCACCTCCCTTTTTTCCATATAAGTAAGTACAAGTTCTTTTTTTCCCGTAAATTTTACTTGTAACTTACTATACATAATATTTTAAGTTTTCCCATATTTAAAATATTGTGTATACATTTTATATATTATTTTATAAAATATTGGGTCGATCGTACAAATATTCTTTGTATGTGCATACATAAAGTAAATAAGTTCCGTGTACAACAACAAATACACACTTCGTGCTGTACAGAAAGTTCCTTGCTATTTTCTTTTGTGCTATATTCGTTTACCTCTAAACGATCAACCAGTAAAAAAAATATTGCGCTGTGTGCCATATATTTAGTTACACTCTAACTGATTAAATTATGGATTTTTATATTATATATAAATATATATTTTTTCATTAAAAATATTATATATAATATATAAATATGTTGTACAAAAACAAAAACAAAAAATAAATAATATAAATTCATTAGCCCATACCATTCCTTCCATTCCGGTGCTAACTTCTGCCACAAAGCGACAAACTTTTCGTTCGGTTGCCAAAATGTTTTGACCCGGCAGGGTGGCTATCGCTTGTTATGAAACGAGCGAAAATCTCACACCATCAGCTCTGATTAGCAGGCACGGATTGAGACTAATACATGAAGTATTCCGTCCGTACAAGAAACAGCTTCTTAGAGAAACTTTCCACCATAGACAACAGCGAAATCCCTCAGTGGAGGCAGTCCTCGCAGAGTAATCAAGTTCAACTTCCCGAACTTTGTTACGTGTTGAAGCTTACTGTGCTTGCCTTTCGGTTTCAGTCAAGAGAAGGACAATTCCGATCCTTATCTCTTGATGGCAAAAGGTTAAGGTGGCAAACAATTAGCCTTCTGACACTCTGCGTAGGAAAAGCTTATTGTGCTTGCCTTTTGTTCTCACACTCAGGGGAAGAACAACTCCGATCCTCGTCTCCTGGTGGCAAAGGGTTAGCGGCCCTCCTACAAGCAATAAGCCTTTCGCGATTATAAGTCTCCTTCGAAAAAAGCTTATCGAGCTTGCCTTTGTGTTCGCACCTGAGAGAAGGACAATTCCGTTCCTTACATCTCTTGGCGATAAAAGGTTAAGTGCCCTCCTGCAACCAATAAGCCTTTCGAAGTTAACACTCTTCTCAGCAGTTTCACACTTCAAGCTCTATCCCTCATACCGAAATTCGAGTTATCAAGACTTTGTGGCCCTTTGTTCCTCCCTCCCTGGAACAAATTATCGAAATTATCTACGAGAAAAGGCATCATTACTCGATGAAAAACCAATCGAAAAGAAAAGCACTCTTCTCGTGTTAAATCCTTTTCTAGACAAGGAGAATATTCTCCGAGTGAATGGTCGTCTCGCTCACGCCGCTCAACAACGAACGACATCCTATCATCATTCCCGAGAATTCTCGCTATTGTATTTTCTATTTGGAATTTCTCCATAATATGCTCCTTCCATGCCGTCTCATGCTTCGCATGGTGAGGCAGGAATATTTCATTCTTCGCCTAATACTAAAAATAAAAATGTGCATTTTCCACTGCACAGCTTCTACTACCTACAAGCAGACAAGGCGGACCCAAATTATGGCTGCTCTCCACCTTGACCTCTGTAATTTACCATTGATTGTTTCCCGACTAATTTGTGCATCTTTCCAGTACCCCACAGTTCCAGTCCGCAGACGAAAGTTGTGCAACACAGCTCAACATGACTCACTCCGCAGTGGTGATCGTTGCTCCCGGTCAAAGAGCAGCCAACGCCACCGTTCCGGCACATCCTGCTAATGCCGCCATCCGTACCATCCGCAGTCTCGAGGCGTCCCATTTCCGAGGACACAGGGTCAAGGAGTTGTTCGGTGACTGTATAAGGACCCTGCAGCGTCTGAAGGAGCCATTTAATTTTTCTTAATTCAGAAGTGAATTATTTAAAGGAAAGATTGAAAATTAAACACTGAGAATTCGTATTTAATATTTAACAACATTTACAAATTTATTGGAATGAAAATTGTATAATAAATATATTGAAGAGCCCAACCGACCGGTGTGAAATTGTTCTAGAGAAGAACTAAAAGAAAGCAATAGCAAGAAAAGAAATAGAACGAAAAGAAGCAAGGATAGAGAAAATGAATAGGAAAGAAAAGGTGCAAGGGCTTAAACATCCCGTAAATTTCACTTTTCATATTTATATTCTAATAAATTAATTTGTAAATTATCATAAAACCGATCTCCCGGTCTTATTATTTTTCCACTCAAATCACCCTTGCGATCTCTCCTAAAACCAAGCCACCCAGAGCTTAAACAGAGAGCGAAAGGCATGTTATGAATGACTCACTCAATCTTCAGTCAAACACATTTTTGATGTGTCGAAAGCAGCAGCCAAGGTGTAAAAATATTTCACGTCCTAAATTGGAATTTAATTCGCACCTATGGGCTGGAGCTTCACGAACGCAACTGGAGCTCCTGGACCAAAATCCAAAATCAAACGATAAAGCTAATAGGAGACAGTAGAGTTTTCAGCTCTAATGACTCTTGGCGTCTATCTGTTTTAGCCTTACTTCCACGATGTTTTGTTGAGATGCTCAAACTAATGCCGCCAGTTCGTGTGCACACCAGTACTACACGAGAAGCAAGCGGAACTCACGCTTTCCACGTAAACACAGTGTTCCACCGCACTACGCATTACAGAGAAAGTTCTTTTATCTATCGTACCGCGAGTAAATTAAAAGCAAACGCTCATAACTACTTCTCCCTTCTTCTTCCTCTCACCTATCAATCTTCCTTCCAATCAACACAATTCTTCGCATTTATATGGGTACCCCACCCCTGTATGTTGACTGTATTTTAAACTCAATAAATATTTAAATATGTGTTGAAATTACTTCTACCAAACTGGGTTGCCATTCATCCCGGTTTACCGGAACATATCACAGTTTTGAACAATTTTGGGGAGCGTTCCGCTTTGCATTCGAAATGTTCCAGTTTTCGGTTAAAACCATTTACTGAAAAATTAAATACAAAACTTAGTTTTTAATAAATAAGTATTTAGAAAGTATCTATTGACAATGTAACACTGTTTTGACATTAATATTCACCTCTTGTTTAAATACCTCAATGGCTTTCATCTCAATGTCTGCTTTTATTCAACGCTTTTATTCAGCAACCAGACTTTTTTGTAGGTGAGAGAGATAAGTGGCTATGCATGTGTTCCTTCCTTCGGAACACATTTTTGACACTCGTAAAAAATACGATGTAATAATGTTGTTGCTTCATGTTTAATTTTATGTCAAAATAACGAAAGAGCTTTGCTGATTTCAAGCGTCGTATACACACGAGCTCTCATGAAAAAAGAGAATGACCGATTACCCTTGCCTGAATATTTGCAAGAGTAGTCTAAACAATATTTGCAAGAGTCGTCTAAACAGTATTTTGACTTGAAGGTTTTTCAATGGCTAGATTTCAAGCTAACTTTTAAATATATTAAAATGACAATCTGTCAAATTTCTTCTCAATAAAATTCGTAATTAAAGTTTATTTATTTACGGGGCTAAAATTTTTATTTAAATTAATATTCGCTAAATAAACAAAAGTAATTGATATCTTAATGTGAATGTTTCATAACATACTCGTAGACCATTCTATGAAAATTCCAGCAATCAGATTTCTATTTATGATTCAAGTTTTCCAAATAAACATCATTCAGCAGTGCTGTAAGTATAAGTCGCAAATGAATAATAATTGCGGTGTCACCGATTGATTTAGAAACGTCTTTTTGGAGTCAGTGGAATATGACTTGAAAACACATTGAAGTTACTTGAATACACTTGGAGACAGTTGGAATTTGAAATCACTCGGAGCCACAATACCTTATTAGTGGAGTATACGATCAGATGCATATGACAAGTAATTCGGTTATCTTGGATACAGCATCTACACCAATATAATATCAGCCTTGAAATTAAGTGAAGACTAACTCTTGCCAACAGGTGTTACTACGGGTTGAGGCGGCCAAGACCAATCATCGGTAGTAGAGCCATCTAAGTAAATATGTAAGTTAGATTTGCATTCCCATGACAAAAAAAAAGATTGTTCCCCTGACTCTAAAATAGACTTTTGTAAATGAATAACCAATCCGAAAAAGATTGTAACTACATTTTTTATTCTGGATTCAAATATGTATGTATTAAATAACTGCAATCATGAATTGTCGTTTATTAACTGTGACTTCAAGGTATAACAATTAAATGGAATGCTCTGATAGACAGTATAAATTAGTACCTTAAATGTTTTAAGAAGTATCTAAGTTAATTCAGAGCATACAAAACTCCCACTTTCCGTATAGTTATATACTTACTTAGTCAGAAATACATACATACATACTAATGCCGACTTATGGTTGCCATGAGAGAGTGAAAATCTTATAAGTGAATCCAATACCTTTTATTCGTATAACAAATCGAAGGTAATTCAAAGTATAAATAATAGGAAACATTTATATGGTAGCTATAAGAATAGATTCTAGGATTGCACCTAAATTTGGCAATATTATTGTTAATACCAAGTAAATTGTAATAATTGACTTCCCCCAGTAAAGGTGCAGTCGCAAGTGACTCAACAAACTTCAACAAAATTTGAAGTCATAATTACGACTTCAATCATAACGTAAAGTCATGGTATTCTTGTGACTTATTTCTACTTAAGTTGCAGTTGATTGTTCCAATTGAATGAACAGTCATTGACTTTAAAAAGATTTCGTGATTTCAGTTATGAAATCATATGTCTGAAATGGAATGAAAGACTGCAGTCAGAAATCTTAATTTATTCGCAATGACTTTAGTGACTGCAGTTCAAATGATAGCATTCTTTTACATCTCTTACCTAGAGCAGCGGGGCCTTATGTGATGACTCTCATGATTAAAACGGCAATGTTAATCGTACTTACATACATAACTATATGTATGCACTATCTTGAAAGAATATTGAGATACGTAAATTACGCACTCTCCTTTGGATACTACTTGACATTACTTAATAATAACAACTAACTAACTAATTTACTTACTTACTTATATACATACTTGATCCTTAAAATAATATAAGCAGCAAAATAATGGTGACAAAGAGCAAGTAAATAAATTATAGTAGTAAGCATTATGCAGTAGTAGTGGTAGCATAAAAAGAAAATCACAACAAAAACTACGTGACAATTTGACAAAACTTTTCATATGCAAATTACACCTGAAGGCATATTGTATTCGTAGAGCACGCCAGTTGAATGACTAATGAGATTATACTGACTGAAGACTGACATTGTGTATGTGTGCATGTAACAGAACTTACTGGGATGAAATGCAACCGACATGCCCAAAGCACCTGACCTGATACATTCAGTCGTTCCTTCATTAACTTCCAGTTGAAGTACAATTGGACCTAAAGACAAAGAATTTGGGAGCAGTGTAGGCACAAATTAAACCTTTTCTATGGAAATGTCGTAGGGATACAAATCGGGTATGACTTACTTTACTTTTAATGGCACAACAGCCCATGGAGGGCCTAAACCGAGCTTTTTGCATCTACTCATGTTGTGTGTGTTATATTTGTACATGAATGGAAGGGACCTACAGATTAATGCCGAATCCGAATGGCGAAGTGAAAAGCTTTTCATAGGCAATTTTTACTCTTGTAGGTTTGCCATTGCCTGCCGAGAGGTGGTGCAGTGAAAAAAAATTATTTTTTCTACTTTTTTATTTTGACTGTGCCGAGATTCGAACCCCATACACTCTGCGTAGCAGTCCAACGCACTACCACTACGCAACAGCAACACTGACTTAGAAAACATTGCAAAACTTAAGATTTATTTACATCTACCTCTTAGACAACGAGACTTTTTCCTGTGGACCAATTTCAATAATGATTGGTCTACTTCCAATATTTTAAGTCTCATCAACCCCCTTCCCCCTTTCAGCCACCCTGACCCTTGACCCTTGTCAAAACCATGAGCTACGAGCTACAATACTCCTTGATAGTAGCACACTTCCACCGCCCCTAAAAATTTCATCTCTATTCGTGGCCAGCTCGAACCCGTATAAATATGACGCTCACTAAACTTTTTTAGCATCAACTCTATTCTATAATTTACATTTAGACAGAAATACTCTTTATCCTACTTCCAAGTTTATAAAACAGAAAACCCCGTGGACAAGTGTATGTATTTGCCTATGGTCCTCACAGGGCTTATAATCGATTTTGGGGAAATAAGCGGTATTGAAAAAATGTGGGTGTGATTCTTATAAAATATATTTCAAATGATTCAAATCAGTTCATCAGTATTGAAAACAGTGCGAGTATTCACGGGCAACGCCGGGTATTCACAGGCCACTTCGATATAGAATTTATGTATGAACTTAAGATATATTTTGACAACATCATGACACACACAGACATATAATATTATTTCGTTATTGTTGTTGTTGCTACTACCACATAAATATATATACAATGTGAACATACCTACATGTGTACATATGTATTTATGCACATCATAGTAAGTTGTGGCCCCCGTCACGCATAACTTTGGGCTAAATCCAAAGTGCTGAACGGACAATTATTTATTAATAATAAATGTATATATAAATGTACCTGCCTTCTCATTTCGTGAATGCTTCCACTGTATATGCATAAATGAATGAATATATTTTAAGCTTGGGGTGAATAATTGAAGAAAAACTGTAATTGTAGGGGACAAGGATGTACATACATACTCGTACACACTACAAACATAAGGAGAGTGGGTTAATTTGAAAATTTTCTCTGCCAAAGGAAGGAACAAATTTAATTTTCTAATTTTGAGCTTATTTTCTACGAAGTAAAAATAAATAAAGTAATTTGAACACTGACATCTTTTATTTCATTTACTTACGATGATCGATCCACCTTAATAAAGCTACGCCAGTCGCCTCTACTATGCGCACTCTGGTGCCAGTTGATAAGGCTAAATGTAGTCAGGTCCCCCTATATATGGTCTTTCCAATAGATTAAGACGTCCTCTTCTGCGTGCTTCTCCACTGTGGCTCAAATAAAACATCCTTCTAGCCAGAGCGCCTTCTTCCATTTGGTCAATATGACCAAGCCGCTGGACTTTTATACGCTCATGGTTCCATCTTATTCGATAGTCCACGCACATTGGATAATAGATTTTACAGAGCATCTTCCTCTCGAACGCTCCTAACAGTCTCTCATCCTTGATGGTCATTGTCCACGGCGACATATATTAGGACGGGAAGGATGAGGGACTTATAGAGCGTTATTTTCGTCAGTCGAGAGAGGGCTCTGTTCCGCAATTGCCTACTGAGCTCGTATTAACACCTGTTGCCAAGAGTTAATCTCCGCTTGATCTCAAGGCTGACATTATTGTTGGTGCTTATGCTGGATCCTAGGTAAACGAAATTCTTGACGATTTGAAAAGTATTATTGTCAACAGTGACATTTTGTCCAAGACACCGTGAATCTTTGTTTGTTAACACAAGGTATTTCGTTTTGTCCTCGTTCACCACTAAATCCACTCGACGACTCCCTTTCCAGGTTGGAGAATGCTGCACTGACTGCTCGAGCGTTTTTGCCAATGATGTCAATATCATCAGCGTATGCTAGCAGCATGACACTCTTGTAGAAGATAGTGCCAGAGATGTCGATGTTCGCAGCTCGAATTATTTTCTCGAGCATAAGGTTAAAGACGTCGCACGATAGGGAGTCACCTTGCCTGAAACCTCTTGTGGTATCAAATGGTGCGGAGAGGTCTGTCCCAATTTTCACTGCGCTGGTGGTGTTGGTCAGTGTCATTTTGCAAAACGAATGAGCTTTGCAGGTATACCAGGATACCAAAATCAGACATTGCGGCGTCAAGTGATCCCTAATCGTGCTTTCGAACCCGGCTTTATAATATATGAATAGATGATGGGTGTCGATGTGTTTTTCACAACATTTTTTGAGCTCTTCGCCTCCGGTCTTAAACAACTCAGCAGGCAGGCCAACTTATTTACTACCATTAATAGTACATTTTAGGGATGGGAATATCGTTAAGAAAAATTTTCGACAACGTATCGATAAGCCTTAGAAGTTGTTGACAATAATCGACAATTGTCGGTAATTAACAAGAAGGAATTTCATCTACATAATTAAACTTTGTATACAGAAAAAACTTAAATCTTAACCCATTTTGAACAAGTATAAAATTTGTATGCTGATGTTTAATATTTCAACATATGGTGTATATATAAACGGCCTTTACGCAAATTTCAAATTCCTATTCTCAATGATGTATTCATAGTTCCATTAAATGTGCAAATATTTTATAAACGTAACAAATAAAATTAATTAAAAAAAAAAATGTTTGTATAAAAGAAGCTTCACTTCTTTAGTTGTGTTAAGGACCTTATGCAGCATCTTTAAATATTGAAATATACATATTTATTTCGACCATGAGTATCGCCTCTTCTCGAAACCACGAACCAGTTGAATGATGACTTCCAAAAACCCTGCCTCAGGCATAAAAACTACTACAGCAGCAACTACCATTTGAATTAGGAAGCATTGGGATATCGTATCCACGTGCAAAATTCAGCATAAATGCATTTAAAAACTTTACCCAAAATACATAAAGTTAGAAATTCAATTTCAGAAAAAAGAAAGCTATGAAATGCTTCCTGGAATGTACGAACCCTCTATCCTCCAACAATATAGAGCTGACATCGCTGCTACTTATACAGGAAATGCGATGGACGCGACAGGGTTGCTCAAAAGAGCATCCTGTGATATCTACTACAGCTGTCATGCGTCGAGACACGAATTTGGTGTTGGATTTGTGATTGGGAAGAGACTGCGTCATCTAGTCTCGAGGTTCACGCCCGTGAACTAGCGCATATCTACTATCTGCATCAAGACAAAATTCTTCAGCATCAGCCTAATTTGTGTCCATGCCCCGACGTATGAGAAGGATGAAACGACCAAAGATAACTTCTACGAGCTACTCGACAAAACTTATGAGCATTGCCCCCGCCACTATATTGAAATCGTGTTAGGCGACTTTAATGCTAAGGTGGGCAAGGAGAGTCTCTTTGGTCCGACGATCGGAAAATTCAGTCTCCACGACGAAGCCACCGATAACGGTGTGAGACTGATCGACTTCGCCGCCGTACGAAACATGACAGTTAGTAGCACCAAATTCCAACATAAGGATATTCATAAAGCCATTTGGCTGTCCCCTGATCAAAACACACGAAACCAGATTGATCACGTTGTGATCGACGGAAGGCACGCTTGCAGTGTAATACGTGGTACAAACATCGACTCAGACCACTACTTGGTTGCAGCCAAGGTCTGCACACGTATATGTGTAACAAATCGCGTACGGATAGGTACAAAGAGAAAGCTGGATGTCGAGAAGCTGCAATCACAACAGACAGTCGAAGTCTTCGCCAACCAACTCGCACTCCTCCTATCGCAAAACCCCCCTCAACTTAATGATATATGCGCGCAGTGAACGCGCTCTATGCGTACGGCTGCCGAAGAGGTGCTAGGCTACCACCGTCGATGGAGAAATATGTGGTACGACCAAGAGTATCGCGATCCTACTGAAGCGAAAAACGCTGTTTACAGAGCCACCCTGCAGTCAGTTGCAACGCGAGCTACTAAGGAGCGATACAGAGAGTTGGGGAGGGCGGAGAAATGTCTTTCCAGGCGCAAGAAAAGAGATGAAGGAAGACGCGAGTTCAATGATATCGAAATGTTGCAGGACAGGAACGAGGTCCGAAAATTCTTTGAAAGAATAAGAGGCCTGACTGATGGTTTGAAGACCGGGGCCTCTTCCTGCAAGGATGAAGACAAAAATCTAGTGGTAGATGTTCAGGGCATATTGCAATTATGGAGGGAGCACTTTTCGCAGCTGCTTAATGGCGATGACGGCAATAATACCGCCACTGCGGAATCTACTCCGAAAACCCCAATCACTGACGGCGTTGAAGTACCACCGCCTGACTATGAGGAGGTCAGCCTTTGCTCGGCTGAAAAACAATAAGGCCTGGTAAATCCTTCATCGACCAGATATTAACACTACGCCAAAACCTGGAAAAGTCCCGTGAAAAACACATCGACACCCACCATCGTATATTATAAAGCCGCCTTTGACAGCACGATTAGGGATCACTTGTACGCCGCAATGTCTTATTTTGGTATCCTGGTATACCTGCAAAGCTCATTCGTCTTTGCAAAATGACACTGACCGACACCACCAGCGCAGTGAAAATTGGGACAGACCTCTCCGCACCATTTTATACCAAAAGAGGTGTCAGACAAGGTGACTTCCTATCGTGCGACGTCTTTAACCTTATGCTCGAGAAAATAATTCGAGCTGCGAACATCGACATCTCTGGCACTATCTTCTACAAGAGTGTCATGCTGCTAGCATACGCTGATGATATTGACATCATTGGCAAAAACGCTCGAGCAGTCATTGCAGCATTCTCCAACCTGGAAAGGGAGTCTCGTCGTGTGGGTCTAGTGGTGAACGAGGACAAAACGAAATACCTTGTGTCAACAAACAAAGAGTCACGGCGTCTTGGACAAAATGTCACTGTTGACAACCACACTTTTGAAGTCGTCAAGGATTTCGTATATCTAGGATCCAGCATAAACACCAACAATAATGTCAGCCTTGAGATCAAGCGGAGATTAACTCTTGCCAACAGGTATTACTACGGGCTCAGTAGGCAATTGAGAAGTAGAGCTCTCTCTCGACCGACGAAAATAACGCTCTATAAGTCCTTCAAACTTTCGCGTCCTAATATATGTATGGCGCCGAGACGTGGACATTGAGAATCAATGATATCAATGATGAGAGGAAGATACTCCGTAAGATCTACGGTCCATTATGCGTGGACGACGTGTATCGAATAAAATGGACTATACGCCGACACAAACATAGGTAAGCGTATAAAAACGTCCTAATCTCCGTTGGAAAGACCAGGTATAGGGCGACCTGACTGCACTTGGCCTTATCAATTTGGCGCCAGCGAGCGCAGAGCAGAGGCGACTGTCGAAGCTTTATAGAGGCGGCCAAGACCGATCATCGGTTGTAGTGCCAGCTAAATAAGTAAGCATAATGAGGACGACAAATAGTTTTATTGCAACTAGATTTTTAAATCCCAGATACCTACATATTAAAAGTGTGTAACTTACCTGGGTTAGTAATCTTTCGCGTATTAATTGCAACTGCCGTATCATTTCAGTAACTTTGCGTTCCTTGCTTTGGGCACCGGCAGTAGCATCATCAGAACTTGTTGTTGCCATTACACTTAAGGATGTTGGTGCAATATATTCACTATAAATTATATAAAAATTTGAAATACCAAAATCATATTGCATAGTACCATAGTAGAATTTGAACAATTAAAACTAATCGGAACTCAATCAAATACAGTCACTAATTTACTGTTGACAATACAGAAGACAAAATATTGCCAATTGAACTGATGAATTGGCTATGAGTGATTTTAATTTCTGGTTTCGTTTTCGCTAATCATAAAATTCAATGCCATACATAATTATTTTTTTTTTCATTTTTTTTCGTAAACTTCCGAATTTGATTGTTTTTTTACTAGCTATTTATGTTAAATTGATAACAATGAAAATACTTTTACTATATTTTCCATTTAAATATTAAAATTAACAGAACTAAAAATAGACTAAAAATAGACTAAAAAATTATTCAATTTAAATGCGATGAAATATAAATAATATATGTAAAATATATGTATGGTATATAAATGGATATGGTAAACCAGTTTCTATTGTACTAATTATATTTTTTAAATAAAACATGTAGTTAGGTGCATACATACATACATATGCTTCCATTATACATATAATATATACTGTGCAGTAAGCCATAGTCAATAATACTACAAATATTTTGCATAATATGATAAAATTTTTAGTGGAGTGACGAAACGAAAATAAATTGGAACATTTTTTTTTAATATGGGAAACTATTTTGTAAATTAAAGTGGGATAAGATGAAAATTTTGGCATAACAATTGTTGCCAAGCTTAGCATTTTTATAAGAAATGCAACTCTGCAGTGATCAATTGTAATATTCTTGAATCGCTTGTTGCAGAAACCCAATAACTCAATGAACAAAATTTCGAAATTGAGTTAGTAGTGGTTTCTTGTAGTTAACTGGATTGTGCATCGTTTGGTGCCGAAATTTTGAAATATTGGTTTAACGCAGAAATTGAAAGAAGAGAAGTCTCTAAAGTGAAAGCATCATATTATAACTACATAGCTACATACATATTTTATTTCTACAATATACATATCTGTAATGGAACAAAATAAAGCTCAAGATATTTATTACTAAGTCAGGATTCTTGATTTTTTTCACATACATGTGAAGTGGTGTAAAGCGGTCAGAGGGTCAGTTGTCAAAAGGTGACGAAGTTGTACATAAGATGCAGTCGTCGTAGGTGTCAGCACTCAAAAGCCGAGTGGTGTCGTCGTGGTAGCATCCAAAGAGTAGCGAGGAGAGTCAGTAGAGTTTTCGTCGTGAAGAGTAGTAAGTCGGAAGTAGACAGTAGGCAGTCGTCGGTACGTTTATCGGTAGCTGATATCGTTGCACGCTGTAGTATTAAATACTAATTACATTAATTTTTTTCTTAATTTTTCATTTAAATAATTTTAACAAAATATTCCATAAACTGAATGAATTCAATATTTTGTTTTTAAATATAAAAATAAAACTTTCTTACTTACTTACTTACTTTTAATGGCACAACAGCCCATGGAGGGCCTAGGCCGCTACATACAAGCCGAGCTTTTCGCATCCACTCATGTTGTGCGTGTTATATTTGTACATGAATGGAAAGCACCTACAGTTTAATACCGAATCCGAACGGCGAAGTGAAAAGCTTTTCATGGCAATTTTTACTCTTGTAGGTTTGCCATTGCCTGTCAAGAGGTGGTGCCGTGTAGAAAAATAATTTTTTCTACTCTATTTTTTATTGTTGATTTTGGCTGTGCCGAGATTCGAACCCCGGACACTCTGCGTAGCAGTCCAACGCATTACCACTACGCCACAGCGTATTTTGTTATAAGACTTTCTATAATATAATAATAAAACTTTCGATGATATCAACAGTTCTACATACATATCATAAAAATGGTAAACAAGGCTGTAAATTTGTTTTACGTACGATTTCTTAAATTTTCCACCTGATTTAAAGGATTGGACATCTAAATTTGGAATTTGAACTGCTGGTTGTTTTGAGTTTGGCAACTGTAATGTCATTTGTATAGTAACGGAAAATTTGTTTTATGAGATTTAAGATCTGTGATGAGGAACCATGGCTGGTTCCGAATTGATCACCTGATCATCCTCTACTATATACATATGGTACATTTTTGTTATTCTTTCTATGGCAAACATAACGCACATTAAGCCTGTTTAACACACTAGATATAATCTCATAAGATGGACTTGCCAAATTCCAAAAATCAAAAAAATAAATAAAATAAAAAAACAAATCAAATTAATTCTATGTTTGCGGTTAACGAATGGTGAATCTTCTACCGAAAGTGTAACAAAATTACGTTCAAAATTCGGTAGAAGAAAATTACCTTACACGCAATTTGTGAAACGTGTTCGAGTAACTGGATCTTTATTGGATAAAACAACACTTTCTCATACTCCTACAGTGCACACAACCAAAAAGTTGAGTTGCTCAGAGGACATCTGATTATTTGTGGCCTATTTGAGAAGATATGGAATTAGACAACATTTGGTTCCAACAGAATGGCGCGCAGTGGGAAGTTTGAACATCGCGTTATGAGCCGTTTTGGTGATGTTCATTGTCCACCACGCAGTTGTGATTTGACGCCGTTAGACTATTATGTATGGGGACCGGTTAAAGACAAGTGTTGTGCTAACCATCCAGCAACGATTGAGGCTCTTAAGGACGAAATTGATGCAGCCATCGGTCAAGTACAGCTCCATACAGTCAAATATGTACTGAAAAATTGGCTTGATTGTATGGGTTACTGCAAAGACAGCCGAGGAAGTCATTTGAAAAAAATAGTATTCCAAAATTAACCGAAAGGATTGTACATTCAAATAATAAAAACCACATTGAAAAAAATTTATTTGTTTCATATTTACATCAAAATCAAATTCCAAATTAAAAATTGCCCCGCCTGTAGAATAAAACAAATATATGAGTTTTGGCAGAGTTGGTAACCCTGAGTATAGGTCGTAAACCATTAAATATGGTACTACATCAATATCTATATTAATTAAACAAATTGCCCAATTCAAGATTGAAAAGTTTACTAATGTTATTTTCGTTTGTAAGTAGTACCGCCCTATTAGCTTGACGTCTTTTCTCTTGAAAACTATGGAAAAATTAGTAGAAAGGCATATACTTAAGAGAAGAGTATTTGTCCCAGAAGCTACACTCGCTAGTTATAATATAACAGAGAAAATAGAATACTCACTACAATATAAAGAGTTTGCTATAGTCTTTGAAGGGGCATTTGACAACACAGACGTTTTATTTTTTTATTTATTTTTATTTATATAATCAACACATAGGGGGTACCCCTATAAATGCAGAGCATTGTGTTGATTGGAAGGAAGGTTGATAGGTGGGAGGAAAAAGGAGGGAGAAGTGTTTATGAACGTTTGCTTTAAACTTGCAAGGGTCATAATAATTGGGAAAAATTGTTGCAGGGAGCTTATTCCAAATACGCGCGGTACGACAGATGAACGAACTTTCTCTGTAATGCCTAGTGCGTTGGAACACCGTGTCTACGTGGAAGGCGTGATGTTGCACATATCGAGAGATGTATACATGGCAAAGGTGTAGAAAAATGATTTGGTGACTTGTGCCCAGCCCCTGTTTCAATCTAATCTAATCTAAGTAGTACCTACACTAGAAAAAAAAGTTACTGATAGAAATCAATGAATGTATATGCAATAAATGGCTCCAGCAAAATAATTGTTTTTATTTCGACTAACAACCAAGCTAGCCAGTAGCGATAATCGTAAGGGGAATTACAACAAAATCTGCAGAGATGTGAGATGACTATAGCTGTTATGTATAGCTGGCGTGTTGAAATACATCCCTGGTTTTTATAACAATACAACAATAAACTATCAATAATGAAAGGAAAAGACCAGTGTGGGAAAATACAAAAGAGAAATGTATCAAAATTACCGCCGAAGAAAAGTTAGTTAGCTAAAAATTAATTTAAAATGCTATGTGGTGCACGAGAACGAGTTCTCCCACATACATTTCTAATATTTTTTATTGTTAAATTCAACACACAGGTTGTATCCCTATGAATGCAGAGCATTGTGTTGAATGGAAGGAAGATTGATAGGCGAGAGGAAGAAGAAGGGAGAATGAGAGAGTGAATGTGATCACACAGGACACCGATAAAGAGATATGCAGGCCAAGCTTTTCGCATCCACTCATATTGTGCGTGTTATATTTGTACATGAATGGATGGGACCTACAGTTTAATGCCGAATCTGAACAGCGAAGTGAAAAGCTTTTCATAGGCAATTTTTACTCTTGTAGGTTTGCAATTGCCTGCCAAGAGGTGGTGCCGTTAATTTTGTTATTGTTCCTTTTTTTTATTTTGCCTGTGCCAAGATTCGAACCCCTGACACTCTGCGTAACAGTCCAACGCACTACCGCTACGCTATAGTGACCACGACATAATAAAGAAGAGATATGGTTATGTGCTGGGAAACCATCTCCAGGTTAGGCTAGGTTAGAGAGGCTGTCGTATAATAGGACATTCTTAGGAAAGATTGCCCTGTTGTTTTCACAGTTACCCTAATCTTTTCTTGAACCTTTTTTGGTTGACTAAACTACAGAATCCCTGATGCCAGAAAATTGAAATAAGGGCGAGTTGAACCATATTTTAGTTTTATAACATTTTCTAACTTCGTGATGTCAGCATTTTCGAGATCAGCGAATATCAATATACGATATAAACAATAAAACAGCTCAATAACTACTTGGCGAATAAAATGCAGCTAATAGGGATTTATGCCTGCAATCCACAATCTCTTAAGTTAGTCAGCGATGGTAAGGAAACCGTTTGCTATGTATGTACATAGACTTCAGTTATGTATTATGTATATACAAAGTCTTCAGCTATGTATGTATAATCATATTGTACGTAAGTGCCAGTTATAGAAATATAAAGAAATGGTGGACACACAGATTGGATTCAAAAGTGCTATACGAAAAAAATTCAACTTGTTGTTTTTGACCTTGGCTTCGGATTATAAAGAAAAAAGAACTACTAAGCCTAACTGCATCTTCAGTTTTTCTTGGTTAGATAAAGTTAAGGAGTTTTATCTTGGAATTTGAAAGATAATAAATTGTAAAATTTAGGAAAAATATGCAGAGAATTAAAAAGGGCGATAATGATGAATACAGGGAGGCGAGGCAATAAGAGTGTGGACTTGTTAAATGCAATCATTTAGAACTGACTGAATTCAGTTTTCTGACTGAAGTCATTCCATTTGAGACTTCTGATTTCTTTTAAAATCAATAACTGTTCATTCAGTTGGGTCAACTGTGTCTTCAGTAGAAATAAGTAATAATAATACCACGACTTGACATTATGATTGAAGTCGCAGTGATGATTCCAAATTTTGTTGAGGTGTTGCAGTCTACAACAACTGCACCTTTACTGAGTGTTAGACATTAATTGCAAATAATTTGGTATTGACAATAATATGGCCAAATTTAAATGCAAACAAAATGTTTCCTATTTTGATAGATTGCCTGCCATATGACGACGAAATAAAGATGTATATTACTTCATATTCTACTTTGAATCGATGGCGTGAAAGGCATAATTCCTTAATGTTTTACTAGTTTTTTTTAAATAAATGAAAAACGCGAACTTCAATGGTAAATATTGAAAATTCCTCTAGGATATTTATCCTTGGTATGCAACCTTTCACATTCCTTATGGAAAACCAGATGCCCTCGCACTGTGTTGCAGTTCTGTGTATGCAGTTCTCACCTGTACAGGCGAAGTAAAAATAGTGGCTCCCACCTTCCTGTTGGTTCCTTCAATTGACTTCAATGACTTCACGGTAAGTAAATGACTTCAAGTCAATCAATAAAGTATTTAGATCGAGGTTTTATACAAGAGACTTCACAACATGATTTGCCAAAATAAAGATCAGTCATTGGTTTCAAAATTACTTATGACTTATTAAATTTCTTTTCTTCATTCAATAAAAGGAAAGATTCATTCAAGTCAACAGACTTTAATCTTGAAATGACTGACATTTTTTCTCCATAAAATTATCGTTGCAAGTTTTACATAACTAGTAACGAGTGGCGAATAAAACACAATCTTCTGTATGCAGTGTCCGCTGTTAACTAGGACTACCAAGTTTAATAAAAAAAATAAAAGCCACAGCCCACGCGGCAAGGCAATTAAACTTATTTTTTCTTTTTGTGTATGATGTACATTTCTAATTCCTGTCAGGTTCGAGGGGTTAACATGATGTGTCTGTCTCGTTATTATTGTACATAGTTATTTTATGTTTAAAGTCATTTTCTAAATTGAATTGGTTTCCGTTTTTTGAACCTTTTCTGCAGCAAGCAAGGCCCGTACGCCGTTGTTATTGCTATTGCCTTCTGTCAAAAAGTTTACAAAGTTTTGCTGCTGTTTTATTTAAATGTTATCATCGTTCGTTTTACTTCTTTTCGTTTGCGTTTGCTTTTAGTTCTTCATCTTCTTGTTTTACTAATGTTCGCGCTTTCCTCGTCCTCAACGCTGTTGGCCTGTTGTCATAGCATCGACATCATCGACATTTATCGGCAACGTCATTACCATTCATCGATGGATTTCACTTATATGCATTTAAGGCAATTGCTGCTTAGTTGTCCTAAAAATTGTATTTATATGTGTACCTACAACTACATTTTAGTTGACGATGCCGTCATTGGTAGCGGACATGGCCAACGGTTTTTGGTTGTTGATGGCTGCTATTAGCTTAGCGATACCATACCTTATATTTCCGTTTCAAAGTATTAAATTATTCAACAACAACGAACCAAAGTAATCCAACTGATTATTAGACAAAGTGCTTTCGTAAAATATTTCGATACCGGTTGAATATGATTGTGATGCATCTTTAATGAAATTACGGTCTTACGGTTAATTTGAAAAAGTACGGGCACATGCATCTGTGCTTGGGTGTTTGGTGTACGGATGTGGTAGAGAGTTCGAATGTGTGGTTTTTGAGACCGAAGATGTACCTAAAAGGCAAGAGAGGACAGGTACAGACTTGCTGTACAAGTAAGTTTCGTCTTTCAGCGCTCGCCCTCGAAGACGGCTTGTCTACAAGACTGTTTTCTGTTTGTAAAGTAAGTACATAAGACATTTTACATTCAGCAGAATGACTCGAAATTGTACCTAAAATGCTTCGGCAGTGCTTAATGCACGTAATGAAGGCCAAAAAGTGAGAGAAAGGTACAATTGAACCTAAAATATCAACACGAATTTAATGAGTTTTAAAAGAAGCTTTTACTCAGCTCTGATTGCAATGAGAGAAAAACAGTCCGGATATTGGAAGAAGCACACTAACAGCTTTCAATAAAGAAATTAGTGACGCAAAGCATAAACGAATTTGATTTAGGAGTTTTTGTGAAAATGTTGACCAGACTACCGAGGCATCAAGACTTTATAAAGTGATGGCCAGCAGTAGAAGCTTTTCCGCGACAATACTGAGGAGAATAACCAACTTCGTCTAAATTCTCACATCCCAGGTTCCTTCGCAATAACAGGTTGAAAGTTTATAAATTTGTTCATCGCTCATAATTCAATGAACAGGGACTGTATGTTTTTAGGAGCGTAGAACTTTAAATTGAAATAAAACACAGTAATATGCTTTGAAAGGTAACATCCACGATCGCTGCCGTGAACAAATAT
Source organism: Palloptera scutellata (assembly GCA_958295655.1). Lineage (NCBI taxonomy): Eukaryota > Metazoa > Arthropoda > Insecta > Diptera > Pallopteridae > Palloptera > Palloptera scutellata. The sequence continues at coordinate 16,075,547 of OY282453.1, forward strand.
GTCATATTTTTCCGAAATAATTTATGAAAAATTGTTTCTGATTTAATGCCGAAAGAATTTGCAAAAGACCCAAGTTCCTACTTATATATTGTGTCCAAATTATTTCAGTGATTGTTCCAATAAAAAAAAAACTCCGTTAATAAAATGAGGCTTCTTAAGAGATATTCTAATTCAGTTCGAATTATTTTAATGTATAAAATACAACATATGTATGTATATAATTCTGTTTTTTTTTATTATTATTAGCTTGTTATCAAAAAGTTGAATTAGTGGGGAAATAAACTAATCGCAAAAATCCAGCGATTAAATATTTTTGTGATTGCCAATTTCCATTGTCAGTAAACAAGGCTTTATTTTTATTTTTTATTTATTTTTGATACATTCAACACACAGGGTGTACCCCTGAATGCGACTATGACCAACATGAAAACATGGCTCGGGGGAAAGGAATTCAGCTCAAACGAGGAGGTTATCGTCGAAACAGAAGCGTATTTTGAAGAGTTTGACAAATCGTAATTTTTCGAGGGGTTAAAGAAATGGCAGAAACGTTGGGAAAAGTGTATTGTACTAAAAGGAGATTGAGTTAAAAAATAGAAAAAAAAATTTGAGAAAAACTTGCCTCTTCATTAATAACACAGGTACTTATTGATCTACCCTCGTACATATGCATCCTCATTTTTTCATACTTGATTGATAGAGGACACTGCCCTTCATTTCCGTGACTTTTCCGCTTTGCCACGATTATATTTTACTCCCTCGTAAATATAAAAACGATTATAAAGAAGTAAACTTCAAAAACTATTAAGACATGAAGGAATTATTCGATTAACACCATCGTATCGAAGGTAATTGAGTGTAGAATATGAATTATTATTCATCCTTATTTCGCCGTCACATGGTGGGTAATCTATCAAAATAGCAAACATTTATATGTTTGGTTTGGATTTAAATTTCGTCATATTATTGTCAATACCAAATAATTTGAAATAAATGTTTTCACTCATTTGAAATCATGACTGCGACTTCAATCATAATGTGAAGTCGTGGGATTACTTATTATTACTTATTTCTACTGAAGTCAAAGTTGAATTGAATGAACAAAAGACTTCCCGACTTCATTTTTGAAATCACAAGTCTTTGATGGAATGAAAGACTTCAGTCAGAAAACTGAATTTATTCGCAATGACTCCAATGACTCGCAAAATAATTGCATTTTTTACAACTTTGGTTGACGGGAGGTGGATCTCGTAAAATGTGCGTATGCTTATTTACGGAGGTATTGAAATAAATAAAGGTATTCGTTTCTATACTTTTCTCTTTTCTGTTTGTCCTTTTTTTCAAAAGTCGTTTTAAGTACATAAGTATAATACTTTTTAAGCAAAGTTCTACTTTTTTATAATATTTTTTTAAGTGGGCAATACATTAATGAAAAACAATAAATGTAATTAACCCAAACGTCATAGCTCTTGCTATGTACATAAATCATGTAACCCAAATTTTGTCTCTATGATACTGTGACCCCTTAGATTTTTCACACTTCGATTTATACTTGTACATATGTGCTTATATAGAAACATATTCTTGTATATTTATTTGTGTGAATACCTGAATGCACACAGCTCCTGATATGCGTGTGGCCCACGCGCACACTGAAATTATTTGTGGGGTGGGCTGAATACATATTAATGCTCAAACTTACCATATTGTGCTCGATGGAGGCGATAGCGTTGGTGATGTTGCTGAATTATATATTTTGCGTAATGTTATCATATCATTGCAATAATATATTGCTAATTTTTGTGGTGATGTTGTTGTTGATGTTGATGCTCCTGCTGCTGCTGTTGTTATCAACCTTTCTGTTGGTGGTGATATTTTGTCTGTTGTTGTTTCCGTTGTGGTTACGATGTTTTTTTTAATGCGCATTTTATTGGTCAATCGTTTAACCACATCATCCACTGAACGATGTTTTGTTACAGCAGCGGTTACGGGAACAATCGTAGGCGTAGTTATAGTAGAAGACGTTACAACAGAAATTTGTTGCTTTTGTTGTTGTTTTACCATATGCTGTTCGATTTCATTTCTATTATTATAATAATTTTCTATCATATATCTAATTCTATTATTATCATCATTCACATTTTCAACAGTAGTTGTTTTTGGAGCAGTAACAGCTGAAGATGTATTACTATCGCATGCTGTTGCAGCTGTTGCCAATAAATATCTTGTTGATGTTGTTGCAGTTATCGGCTTTGTTGTTGCTTCTGTTAACTCTTTACTCATATTGTCGCTATTATGTAAGAATGCATTCATAATTTCATTTTCATTGTGCTGTGGCTGCGGCTGTTGTTGTTGCTGGTGCTGCCCACTGTAATAGCAATTTGCCTCAGTTTTATGAAAAGTTGTTTCTGTGATGTGATCATCATCATTATTATCTTCATTCTCATCGTCTATATTACTATTAATATTTTCATTATTAATGAATAATTCATTTGCTGCATTTGCGCCATTTAAACTATTTAATGTTGATTTTGTAACTGATGATGTAGTTGCTGTTGTTGTTGTTAATTCATTACTTCTAATATAACAGCTGCTGCTGCTATCATTATTATCACTATTGATGTTATTATTGCTATAGCTTTTGCGTGTATCGCTTTGAATATTATTTTTATTATTGTTGTTGTTATTGATTTTGTTACACATGTTGTGACTTACATCAGTATTACGTTCTAATTGCATTTTAATTCTACTATTACTACTATCAATTCTACTACTCGTCAAACTGTTAATATTATTTCTATTGTATTTTCTTGCACGTTTTTTAGGTGGTGGCGATAGTGGTGACTCAATGTTGCACAACTGAAATGGAATACAATAAATTTAAGATAAAACAAAGTTTTGAATATATTTATTTTAGTACATATTTTTAGTATTTTTTAATTACACTTATCGGCAAGAAAATTTACCAAGTGATAACACAAAAGATGACAACTTTTAGCTTTCGAAAAATGACAAGATTTGGAACATTGAACGTCCGCTCTCTCTCTCTGAAGCGTCAAAGCTTGATAAGTATGCAGGAAGATGGAGTTTCTCAAAATGGCGGTTTTTGGAATGTCTAGATGGGTTGGCATCAACAACAATGAACAACGCGAAACGGCTCGTTGAACTACTTACGTGCTAGTCATAACCTTTTCATGGTCAATACCAGATTCCCACTCCTGTACATATCACAAATATACGTGATGTTCGAAAAATAAACTAAATATACTATATATGTATGTACTCGCCAACAGAAAATCCCACTACTCGCTGCTGGATGTACATACGTGCAGAAGATCAGATATATAAAATGGCCATAGCCTATTAGTTGATGACATACGTCTACGCTCTGAAGGCCTTAGATACCAACAAAAGCTCATCCTAACGCTCAACACGTAGAAGCTGAAATCGAGCTAGAAGATACTCAAATAACGTGGAATCAAGACCATAGCAGCCGCTATAGATCTTAGTGGGTTCTCAGGAATAGCGCAGGAAGCCATGGATACAACGTGGGAGCGCATCGAACATAAGCGCACTCTGAAATCAAAACTCAATAATACCAGCGAGCCACTTGAAAGAAAGACGAATTCTAAGCGGCTAATGCGACAGGTCGGAAAGTTATTTAAAAAAAACAGAAAAGTAAATGTACATAAGCCACAACATCGCGAAAGAAACTGCAGCATGGGGGAACAACCTGTGCGGGGTGTAATTAGTGATAAAGAGGCTCACGAATTCGAAACATCCCACTAATCAAGACTCTTGACGGCCATACCCTTTCCTACAAAGAAGAACAACTTATGCGACGGAAGGAGTTCTTAAAAATGAGTGCGAGTTCGGTGAACGAAAAGCAAATTTCCTAACATCCTAACCAACGTCAAAACCCGAACAGGAGAATATCCACTGTACCACCAACAATTCAGAAATTCATCAAAGCAAAACTCTGGCTCAAAAATAACGAAGAAGCTGGACCCCATAACTTCCTTTTCTTCAAATATGGCGGTCATACATAATATATCAAAAGCCGTTTGCCAGATCATTCATACAGCCTGAACATCGGGTAACATCAATAATAAATGGGAGGAAGACATTTTCGTAACCACCCAACTAGAGAGGAGGCCTCAGTCTGTGTTAAAATATCATCCAGAAAATCGAAGCGCTTGTTGTTTTAGACGGAACCGCAGCTGCCCTTAACAGTCAGTTCCGACAAAAACAAAACAGCTTCCAACAATTCTCTCTTGTGTTGATTTCAGAGAACCCTTTGACTCTGAAATCACTAAAAGTCCCTCCGCGAAATACCTTGGAGTTCTCAATGTAATAACCAAAAAAAAATTCATTTCTTAATTGATCGAAATTTTCATATTATTCTCGAGAACAAGGTCCGTCTATAAAAAAAAAGTTCTAAAAGTCGTACCCACAATTTGGGGTACGGCAACTACCTCAAACATTGAAATTATTCAGCGCTATAAGTCAAAAACTGTCTGAACTATTTCCGACGCTCTTAGGTTTGAAAAAGGGTCTGCTTATTTAAGAACGATATGACTTAAAATTTTGAATGCAGTGCTGTTTTGGTAAAAAGTAAGATAAATAAAGAAATGAGATTTTTATACGGGAAAGGAATGACTTGAAATTACGGGTGTAGTATTATTTAAATACAAAAAATATTTGTACGTTTTAACTGAGCCAAACCACCTATGCTTGAACAACGTTGGCAATTTGTGAATCAATTTGTGAAACGTGTGTATGAAACTGGATCTTTGTTGGATAAAATAACACGTTCTCGTAATCCTACAGTGCACATAACCGAAAAAATTTTACTGTTGCTCAGAGGAAGAAAGATGTGTTACAGTGTGCGCTACCGAAGAATGATAACTGATT